>PVJL010000545.1:0-48185 GCA_004026885.1 Lyroderma lyra | reverse complement strand
ATTTTGGACATTCTCTTTTGGCTTTCTACTATTGAAATCAGCCAGTTCCCAGAATAGGAATCTTTGATCTATCAGGAGGGTAATTTGCCTGGCAGTTGAACTATGGTTCTAAGAGCCTTGGAGTTCCCTGGTGGTGTAGTGGCTTAAGGCTTCCTCACTGGTGCTGTCAGCACTGCGGCCTGAGTTCGATTCCCGGCCAGGGAACTACCCACATACCAAAAAAAAAAAAACAAGTAAGAGCCAAATAGGTGGATAGAGCTGTGGATCTCATATCTACACACAGATTTTTGTTTAATCCCACCCTAGCTGTGCCTGGTGTCCCTGGTCCAAAATCTCTTTCAATTGTCAATCCCCAGGCCTCTACTTACGTGGGGAAGGAGTAGTTTCCTGGCTGTGTGTGCTGGGGGAGGAGTGTGATGGTGAAATGGAAAGAGGCCTTCCTTGTTTATATCCTTATTTATAGCCCTACCCTTCAACCTGGCTTCAGGGATACTTAGCACCTCTTTTCACACATAATCTCTCTTATTTCTAAATGTTGGTAATTAATTCATAGTTCAAAAAATATTTGGCAAGGTTCAGCAATCCAAATATGGATTGAATGCTTACATGACAAAAAGTCTGTCAGCACATTTCTAATCTAACCTACTGTCTCTTTGACTTAAAACAAATATGGAATGCGGCTGAGCTCACTCTCTTTATGTGTGCTAGTTGAACTTAAGATACTAAGGCCATTATAGGGAAGCTGGCTTGCTGTGATGTGCCTTAATGGCATAATCAGATGACAGGCAGTCAGCATTTGTTGAATGCCTGCTGTGTGCTTCATAGTGCATGTCAAATGTTGAGAGAACCAGATGAAGAGAAGTCCTGAGTGTGAACCAAATGCAAGGACATCTTTATCTTCACTCTTTTGTTCAGAAAGACGGCTAATCACAAACTCCAGAGAGATGAAATTTATTCTAAATTTGAATTGGCTAAGTAATTCACAATTGGGCTTCTCAGTGGGCTTAGAAAACCATTTTGAGATGTAAAATCTAAAACCCACCGTAAAGCTTGCTGCCTGGCATGATTAGGCTTGATTTTATAGTTGATGTCAAATATTAACTCATTTCTATAAAACCTCTTTAAAAATTAGAGTTAAGGAATAGAACTGGGAATTATTTTAGGGGAGGGGGGGTAGTTGTCTGACTGGGAATCGAAACCAGGCCGTGGCATTGAAAACGCCGAAGCCAGGAGTTTCCTGGTGGTGTAGTGGCTAGACTTTGGCGCTGTCAACCCTGCAGCCTGGGTTCAATTCCCAGCCAGGGAACCACCCACATTAAAAAAAAAGAATGCTGAAGCCTAGCCACTACACCACCAGGGAACCCCTGAACTGGGAATTTTGCTTTGACAAAGAAAAGGCCTATCAATATGTTTTACACCTCTGAAGTATGTAGGAAGAGCATCTGTTTTTATGTGATAATTCTGAAAAAATAAACAGACCAGCAGCTATAAAGAGAGTCAGAGTCATGTATTGGAAGGAGCATTGGGCTTTAAAATCATACCTGGTTTCAAATCTAGCGCTGCCACTAACTAGCTGATTGAGTGATTCATTCTAGGCAGTTTATTTAATAGCAATTGTCTGTGCCTCAGTTTCTTCTGTAAAGTGCCTCTGCTCCCATCACCTCATGAAATGATTTAACGGTTTTGGAAGCTTTCTGAAAATTATGTGCTTTCATATGTAAGACATTGTTATGCTATGTATAATAAGATCAGTATCCACAGATCCATAATTTCCAAAGCGTTTGCTCCCTAGTAACTTAGACACAGAAGTAATGGATTTGGCGATGTGTGTTGGAGATGAGTGTCTCTGGGAAATACTCATATTGCCTTCTCCTTTCCATTTCCCTAATTCTTGTTGGAAAGGGCTTTGGGATTTTCATAGAGTTGCTTCCCCTGAGATATGCCTCTACATAAGACCTTACTATTTATGGAAAGAAACATAATGTAATAGAGTTGGTAGGCCTGGGTTTAAATTCCTGATCCCTTCGTCTTCTAGTTGGAGGCTTTGGAAAGATTGTTTAATCTTGCCATATGTCTGTTTCTTCATCTGTAAAATAAGAATATTAACAATACAAACAATAAAACAATAGTAATATTAATATCTACCTTCTCAGGGATATTATGAGGATACTCGGTGATCCACTCCCCTTTAACTTTCCTCTGAAAAATTCCTTAGAGACCAAGACATTATCCTCCTCTGGTGCCCTCCTGAATGGTCAGTTGTTTTTGCATGAAGGTTGCTCTTGACACAGTAGTTTAAGAGTGGGGAAGTTATGTGACAAACTTTGCCCTGAATGGAGGAGGAAAACATGCAGTTTCACTTACCAAGTCACTGCAGCCACCCCCACTGCCAGTAGGCCGATGAAGTAAGCTAGAAACAGCTGTAAATGCATTTCCATGAACCTGCATATGTGTGCATGCTCTTTTTCCCCTCCTTCTTCAACATACGTTGACTCTCATTAAGTTAGGCCTGGGAACCTGTTTTCCCCTCCCTTGTAATTGGAAGAACAACTGTTTTTGATTGGTCACAAATAGTTGGTTGCAAACACATGTGAAGAACAGATGATGAAAGAACTTAGGATAATTGACCTTTGTGAAATTAAGCATTGGTGTTTGTGGAGCTCTTTTGAGCTTTACTGACAGCACTGGCTGCCCCCATCTGGCTTTTCTTAACTCTTAAGTGGCTTGTGATCCCCAGGAGGCAGCCACTACTGTTGTCTTGTCAGTACCCTGATTGTTCTTTTCTTTATGGTTTGAAACTTGGAGACCTTGGGAATGCTCACTTGGGCCTTTTGGAATTGCAAAGAGGTTGTTTAGACACCTCTTCACAGAAAAGTAGTCCCTTGGCCTCTAATAGCAGTAAATTCTTAATTCTACCAGTTGAATCAGGAATAAAATAGATTATCTCAACAAACACTTACCAAACCTCATTTTGGTAGATAATAACTTTAGGCTTCTCCTTCAAGCCTTGTTCAGAGAAAATGATGAGATTTATTTTATTTTGTTTACTTATTGAGTATGCTTAGAGAAGACATTATTCAAAGCCCTATGGACAATTGAAAGTAAACACTTTTCTTGCCCTCAAAGAACTTGCAGTCTAAAAGGTCTGAAAAAGGGGTATGTCTATGTGTGCACTCTAAATTTAAAAGTGATTTCCAAGCCATCTAAAGGATAATTAAGAAGGACTTGAAGAGATTTTAGGTATCAGTAAAGTTTACATGGGATTAGCACTTCATAGGACCAGAAAAGATAGGTAGTATTATAGCCCCTTTATTTCTCTGCTCTTACTATAAGTAAAAATGCTAAAACAAAGAAACATTCAGGAAGGAAGATAGAAACAGGAAGATAGAGAAACTTGTTGGATGATGGAACCCACTAATGGAGACTGGTTTTCTTCTGCTTTCCACAGTCTCATACACTTGCATCTTTTCATTCATTCATCAAATATTTATGGAAAACCTACTATATGCTAGGCACTGTTCTGGAAGCTTGGGGTACAGCTAAGGAACAAAAGAACCCTGCCAATATGGAGCTTATATTCCAGCAGGAAAAACAGAAAATGAACAATAGACACAATAAATTATATAGTATGTTTAAAAGGTTAGAAGTGCTATGGAAAAATTAAAAGTCGAGCAGAATAAGGGTGGGTAGGAGGTGGTATGGAGGGGAAAGGGAATTGCAATTTGACCTAGAGGATGTTCAGTATAGGCCTCATTGGGAAGGTCTCTGAGCAAAACCTTCAAGTAGTGAGGGAGTTAGCCATGCAAAAATCTGGGAGAAGAGCATTGCAGGTAAAACCAGTGCAAAGGTTCTAAAGTGAAAATGTGTGTCCGCTGTGTTTGAGAAAGAAGGAAGTCAATATGTTGAAGCAGAGTGAGGAAGGGGAGAGCAGTCAGGGTTGGACTCAGCAGTAAGGGAGGCACAGGGGTGTCCAGTCACATAGGCTCTTACTGTAAGCGAAATGGGGAGCAATTGGAGAATGCTGAGCAGGGGAGGGACAGGACCTGACTTATATAACAGCATCGCTCTAGCTGCTGAGTTGAGGATAGATGGTGGGAGTGGGGCTGCCAAGGATAGAGAACGAGTAGGAGTTTCACATAACACAGGTGTGTGTGTTTGTGGTCATGCTGGCTTGAACCCAGGTAATAAGGGTTGGAGTCTGGGTATGCTTTGAAGGTAAAACCATCAGGATTTCCTGATGGATTAGACTAGGGGAGATAGGAAGCTGTGTCCTCCTCTATAGCCCCAAGTGCCATGTGGGGACCACTTTCTAGCATGATTGAAAGTTGCTCTTAGCCTGAGACATCAAGAAATCTTGACCAGGTTGCTTTTAGCTTTTCAGTCAAAAGCATAGTCATTTTTGGAGGACTTTGTTAAAGCAAATTAAATTGACAAGAAACAGAAGTAAAAAGTTGGCCAAAAAAAAAAAAAAATGAGAGTGGTGTCCTGACCCTTGAGAGGACTGACAGGACAAATACCTTGTTGAATATTGTGAGAAGAGGAGCACAGATAAGGAAGGAGAGGGAAATGAGGACCTGTATGCTTAGATCCTGTCTTCTCTGGGGGGATGTTTGGCCTTGGCATTTTTAGAAGGTCTTTATCAGGGTTCTAAGCAAGAGGTTTTCTCTGAGTCCCTTGTGTTTCCTGGGATCCCCCTAAGATAGTGAGTAAGTCACTGATGCTGGAATGTTACAAGATAGTCCAGTAATTTTCTTTCCTGAGGTTTCACAGTAGAATGGATATGGTGATTTATGGCCTTTCCCCCTCCCTAGCATCCTATCAAAACCAAAAGAAAGATGGAGGTAAGGGAACTTTCACCTTTACTTATAAGAGAAACCTACAAAGTAGTGGCAGCATGTTTGACTGAGCCAGCCAGAGCAGATGACCCACAGAAATGACTACTGGTTTGTATAGAATTGTATAAATAAATGGCAGCTCAAGGATAAGTAGAGTCCTTTTTCCTGGGTATGTGCTATTTTATTCATTGGTGCCCAGTATTAGTAATTAGGTCATGACTCTGCTCAGTAACCATGGGATGAAATTGATCCTCACCAGGCCCCTGCCCCTCCGTGTTAGAGATGACCCTCAAGGAGGATTATGTATAATAGGTTATACAGTTCTTAGAAAAAATTAACCCCACCTAACTTTTTCCAGTTTGATCCTGCTATTGATGAGCAGGGTCTGGGTAGGTAAGGGAGGAGAGGAAACCCCAAGTTCTTACTGATACTATCATTTTCTTTTCTTTTTTTTTTTCTTTTTTTGATACTGGCATTTTGACTTTAGCCGTTTTAGACTCAAGAAATCTACCTGAATTATTTAAATCTCCAGTCTGATAAAAATTTAGTCTCTAAAAATCATTGTGTCTAAACTGTACAGTAGCAGCTGTATTCAATCATTTAAAACCTGGAAACCGGGAAGGAGACTATAGAGAACCTCTCTGAAGCCCTGATCCTGTGTATACAGCCTGGGTTAACTTAAACAAATGGCGGTAATAATTCACCCTGCTGTATCTGTTTACACCATCAGTCTCTTGGCTCTATTGACTTCTCGTTTTCAGATTTCCTAGGTACCAGTTTGGGTGAGGGGAAGGAGAAAAGACCTCATATTAAAATTACTGCCAAGAAGAGAAACCAGATAAGGTCATAGTGCATGAAAGAACAGTAGAAACAATTTTCCATGGTCTGGAATTTTCAAGCATTGATACCCTCCAATTGTTCTTCAGTTGGGAAACTTAATGTAATTGTATTCCAAGTAACCTTTGACAGAAAGTTTGTTTTGGTTGATAAACTTTAATTTTATGGTAGCTGATTCTTTAAAACATGAGATCTCTGTCTTCCTTTGGTGGTACTCATTCTAGAATTGCCCTCTCTTGAAACACTGTCCATTAAACCGGCTTACTGAGCACCTGCTTTAATTTAGGCATTGTGCCCCAGATTCTAGGTATGCAAGAGATCCAGTCCACTCTCATGGTCTAGTCATTGTTAATATGATGAAACGTCCTGTGGTGATATTCTAGAGCTTGCACTCAGGACACCATTGGACAGAGTCTCCCCTTTCCCCCCATTTAAATTTAGGACTTAGAAAGATTTAGAAATTAATTCTAATGGCCAGCAGACATATGAAAAAATGCTCATCCTCATTAGCTATCAGGGAAATGCAAATCAAAACCACAATGAGATCCCACCTCACACCTGTTAGAATGGCCATTATCAACAAGACAAGGAATAACAAGTGCTGGAGAGGGTGTGAAGAAAAAGGAACTCTGGTACACTGCTGGTGGGAGTGCAAATTGGTACAACTGCTATGGAGGACAGTGTGGAGTTTCCTCAGAAAATTGGGAATGGAGTTACCATTTGACCCAGCAATCCCCCTTCTGGGGATCTACCCAAAAGACTTGAAAAACCTTTGTCTGCAAAGACTTATGTACCCCAATGTTCATCGCAGCACTGTTCACAGTGGCCAAAACATGGAAGTAACCAAAGTGCCCTGCGACAGATGACTGGATAAAGAAGCTGTGGTGCATGTACACAATGGAATATTACTCAGCTTAAGGAAAGATGAAATATTGCCATTTGCAACAAAATGGATGGACCTGGAGATCATCATGCTTAGTGAAATAAGCCAGACAGAAAAAACAAAGAACTGTATGACTTCACTCATATGCGGAATATAAAACTGAAAGCAAAGAAAAAAGAAATGAACAAACAGATAACTCATGGACACAATCAATAGTTTAATGTTTATTTGGGAACAAGTGGGTTAGGAAGGGGAAAAGGGGGGTGGGGAGGAAGCTAAATATAAGGTGATGGGAAGAGAAGTCACATTAGGTGGTGAACTTATTATACATCAAGTTGACAATGCACTGTAGAATTGTATGCCTGAAACCTGTGTAGTCCTTGCTAACAGATGTCACCCCAATAAGTCTAACAATAAAAATGAATTTAAAAAAAAAAGAAAAGAAATTAATTCTAAGCTTCTGACTCAATTCCTATTCAAACCCTTTCATTTCTTGAAGGCTACCAAAATGATGGAAGGAATATTAGATATTATAGCCAAACAGACAATGGTTCAAATCCTGACTCTGCCATTTACTAGCTAAATGACTTGGGAGAAGTCACTTAAATTCTCTGAGTCATTAAATTCCTTTCCTTGGAGGCAGTAGGATTAAATAAGAGATTGGTAGTAGGTTTAACCCGAAGTCTCTTTTGCTAGTGACCACCCCAATGTGGGTATGGGTAGGAGTAGGATGTTGGAAATGTAGAATTCAGAAGAGACCATAGGCAAAAACGAATTAACCTTTTATGGAAAAGAAACAAACCCAAAGGAGCTCTTTGTGGGTGGTGAGATCCCTGTTTGATACAACGGTTTTAGATTCTCATGGGCCCCTTTTATTTTGACTAGACTCAGGTTACCTTTTCCTTCTCCCATTCCAATGTAGGAATGCAAGCCACTCAGGATGCCCTAGAGGTTTCCATCATGATATCGCCACCTTGGTGCTTAACCTTTCCTGATCCTTTTTCTCCTAAAAATGCACCCATTCTGTATCCTAGTCACTCTCTTTTCCTTTATGGTTTATTAGTAAACTTGATGATGTTGGACTGAGATATGCATGGTTTTAAATGTATCCATCCTGGATGATCAGATATTAGTAATGTTAAATATGGGGGAAATTTTAGGCAAAGGACATTTTTGTCACTCACCAAGTAGAGTAAGCACCTAGTACTAGCTAAGTTGACACCATCAAGGAATAGATCAGTACAGTCAGAAACCTCTTGCTATTATAAAAAATACATGTATGTACATGGCAGTGAAGAGGGATATCTTTCATGAGGCAAACGAGTTGTGTCAGGAGGCAAAAAGCAGAAGACACCTTTTCTAGAGTCATATTATTTCTGGAGAAGGGATGTTTGTTCTGGTCCGATTCCTTCTAAACACTGAGATGACAAATGTTTGGAATGAATACTTGAACAAGGTAGAGTTGAGAATGAGATGAAGGCATGTGGAGCTAAGACTGTACTTTGTACCCTAGTGGTGCCATTGCTGCTGGTAGGGACTAAGAAGTATTCATTGCTTAAATAAGTGAACACTCATTTGTTTGTATCTGAATGCATCCTATTTGCTAGTTGGCCAGGGGCACAGATTGACCTACATATACTGAGCTGTTGATAGTTGCTGAGAAGTAACCTTGTTCAGAACTTGGGTGCATATGTTCTATGTGAGTATGAAGTTGAACCTTTGAGATTATCCCAAGTTCATAAATGATGACATCTATGTCTTTGGGCTCTGCTTATTATGAAAGTGACCCAAATCTCCTTTCTTTCATTCTTAGTTCTCTCTGCTATCAAGGGTGGGGAAAATTTTTCTCAGTGATCTTGTGTGTTCGCTTGTTTTGTTGGTTATCTGCATCATAGAAATGGAAGGCAAATGGATCAGAGATGTTTTTGTACATTTAAGTAATTATACATACTTCTGGTTCTGCTTGTCCCTGGCTCAGCTGCCTAACTGAGCCAAGCAGTTCAATCTCATTTTGCTCATGACTGGCCTTTTGTAAGGTAATATTTGGATTCTATCTTGGGGATCAAAAACTTGAGAAATGTTTTAAGTGGCAGTAGCTTCATTGACAATGGAATTACAGTGGGTGGGCGTGGGCAATGCTTAAATGCTAAAGAAAGGCTCTTGGTAAGAGCACATATGCTGAAAAGTATTTCATCATTCTTTCCATAGCAACTTTATCTGTAAGATTAAGCTTTTGTGTGTGTGTGTGTGTGTGTGTGTGTGTGTGTGTGTGTGGTTATAAGGTTAAGCTTTCTGCTGGTGGTATAGTTAATTAAAAATCTCAGCTCTGGTTCAGAGCTGTTTGCCTGTCATTACTGCAACCTGTTTACTTTCATGCATTTCATCATTTGATTTTTATTTCCTTCTGTCTTCCCAGGTGGCATTGGTAGGGTGGTCAACGGAGCCTTCATGGTGCTGAAAGGGCATCGGTCTATTGTTAATCAGGTCCGATTTAACCCCCACACCTACATGATCTGCTCTTCTGGTGTAGAAAAGATTATCAAGGTGAGACACCTTACCCTTCTGTTCTTTTAGAGAAACTGTTACAATTCACGGTTGGAAGAAACCAAAACGATGTATGTAGAACCTCATATCTAAACATACAGAAGGTCTATCAAAATTCTCAATTATTTTGACATACTACAAAATACTGAAAAATTTACATTAAAAAGAGTAATTTAAAACCTGCCTTTCGGGACCATGTTTAAAAGTAGTCGCTTGGCTTTGAAACTTGAAACTACCTCTATGTTGCTGCATTTCCCATGGCCTTTGGTCTTGGGTCTGATGACTTCTGCTTTCTAAACCTCATCTGGAGGTCAAAAAGCCACCGTCCCCTTAGTTATTCATTGTGCCCTTTCCATTAATTGCTATTCTAACATGGCACAGAAGTAACTGAGTGACAGCCAGTACCACAGCCAAATTGTCTCAGGACACATCGAACCTGCGTGTGGTTGCAGTTGGGGCTAAACACTTGCCTCAGTTGCGCATCGACTGAAGTTAACCCTACCAAGAAATGTTTTCAAAACCTCCAACTGAGAGACCCAGCCTTGTCTGTGTCCCCAGAAGGATGAGCCCCTGCCTATTCACTCACATTCCAGTTGCTAGTAACCCTTTTCTACATCTGAGAAAATGAGAGTCTGGGGCAATTGATGGCTACTTGAAAACCCTGTGGTAACTTGATTTTTAAGTAAGGATAGATGATATTCCCCTGCCCCCCAAAAGTTAAAACTCCTCCCCCACCCCACCCCACCCCCAACCCATGGCATTGAAAACCTGAGGGAGGTTTCAGAGAAAACGGAGAAAGTATTTCATTATGATTTGGTAGTTTTCATTTTTTTGTTGTTGTTCTTTAAAACAAACAAACTATCCAGAGTTAAATCAAGTTGTATCTGAGATAGGTAAAGCTATCAGAAATGTCATGTTGGAGTATGGTTCAATGTGCTTATTTGTCCTTATTCCAGCTTTTGTAATTTAGATTTTATTGGTCCTGTGGTTCAGGGCTGACTTTCATGATTGCACACATTTCCCCATAGGGCTAGAACAGGACTTATAGATCATTTTTAGTTACTTTTTCTTTTTACAGATGATGATATTTATGTTATAAATTAACTATCTGAGGTTAATTACAAGGATAGAGTCTTGTTCTTTGTTCTTGCCAGTATACTGCCACACTCACCATGCTAGTGGGAAGGCAGCAGGCAGCCTGATGTTCCTGCTGGATTCGATCATCTCAGTAGTCCCTCAGTAGTCCCTGGGCAGTCGTTGAGTTGGCCTTGTCCCTTGCATTGCTTTCCCTTCTGCTTTGGCTATGACTAATGGGTTGGCGTGGTAGCTTGTCCTTTCCAGGCCTATTGACGTCATTGTCTTTCTCAGAGAGCTCTGCTTGGGCAACTCCTTTAGAAGAGAGATTCCTACATTCTGGGATGCTTCTGTGCTGAGTCTCCCCAGTTACTATTTAGTCAACTGGAGTCTTTACCCTACAGGTCATATGTTGGAAACCAGCCAAGTTCTCAGAGGAGAAAGAGAAGAAAATGTTTTCTCTGTGAGGTTATCCAGACTGAACTGTGGAGCTTACTGCTTCCAGCCTTCAGTGGAGTCTGAATCCTGCCCCACCAGGAGGCATTTTAGCCATTTGAAACCTTAAGTCAGTGCAGTTGGTACTCTTGAACAGTTCTTTGAGTCTGTCTCCCATCTGTCGAATGAGAACATTAACTGTGACTTGCCACCCAGGAATGCCTTGTGAATTACCTGAGCTTGTTAATTTCTGACTCTTAATCAATTTCACTTTCCTGCTTGCTGTTTCAGTGGCTCAAAGAACATCCTCCCACCATATTGTAGTCCAGCCTAACACCTGCTCTTATCGCTCTACCTCTCTCTCTACTTCACCCCACTTTCCCCACGTTTTGTCCTTTATTTCTGCCTTTCTAGCCCAGAGAAGTGTACCTATTATGAGAGCCAGCCTCTTCTCACTCATAACAGGTCTTCTATCCCCCTGAATGAACTTAGCAAAAGAGTGGGTTCATTTTGTAGTTAAACGTAAGTAGGGCAAGGTGGGGCAAATACTGACATACTTTTCTCAAAGACCAATGTTCATATATTCACCTCATGTGTGATATACCTGTTGCGTGCCATTTGTGTTAGGCCCTGAGGAACACAAAGGTAAAGAAAGGTAATGCAGGAGAAATAAGAAATAAAATAATGGAAAATGTGATAGGCACACAAGAGATTAAAAAAAAAAAGTGCTGTGGGAGGAAGGGGAGAGTTTTTTCCCATTTGGGGTAATCACAGTGTATGTCATATTTGAACTAGGTTTTAAAGAATAAAGACTGAAAAAGAAGGAGAGGAGTAATATTAGAACAACATTCTAAATGGAGGGAATGACTATTTAGTTATTTCATTGAATCAACAAACATTTGTTGATCACCTGCTGTTTTCCAAGCATTGTACTTGTGAATAAATGCTCAGAAACAACAAAATGTAGAACCAGTTTAGGAAAAAACCGTGCTTGGCCAAAGTGAAGAGCACAGAGAGAGAGAGGTAGCTGTAAGGCTTGTATGGTAGGCCAGAGGTGGGCCCAGATGGTCTTAGAAGCCAGATTATAGAGAATGGAGAACCTTGAATAGCCATTTAGGTCCTTTTCTATGTAATTTTTCTTGGTAGATGGACAAATTTCTAAATTTAGTATACTAGTACAAAAAGAGAAGAGGGGCTTAGAGCTGTTACCTAAAGCATGTCATAACCACCTGTGTAGATCAGTGCACTTGCTTTCCATTCTAAGGATGTTTGAGTAAGAAATGAGCTGTACTCTTTTCCTCTGCAGCTTTATGTATATATAGTTTTTTTTTTATTTATTTAATTTTTATGTGGGTGGTTCCCTGGCTGGGAATCGAACCCAGGCCGCAGCATTGACAGCGCCGAAGCCTTAGCCACCACACCACCAGGGAACTCCTATTCTATACTTCTTTTAACAAATTCTGAGTTTCTGTGAAGTCCATATAGATTTATCTTCCTGTTAGATCGCATAGTTAGTAGCAGTTTACCCTTTTTAAACAGGAGAAATTAGAGATTTGGCCCAGAATATAGAATAAGACCCCAAAAGATCCTAAGGGCTTTTGGACCCTTTGTTTTCCTTTCTAAGCCACCAAACTTTTATTCCCTCAGACATCTGTTTTCAGAGATTATCATTTATAGCTTAAGCCTGTTGCTGAAGGACATGTTTAAATGTTTCCCAAATAGTAAATCTCACAAAGAATATGAGAATCTCTTTGGACAAATCCATTATTTTCTGCTACTTATTTTATGCTAACTATATTCTAGTGCTTCTTAAAAGGTCCCTTCCACTTACTTGTCCCTGGAGTGCTTGTTAAAAATGCAGAGCCCGGGAGTTCCCTGGTGGTGCAGTGGCTCAGGCTTCGGCACTGTCAACACTGCGGCCTGGGTTCAATTCCCAGCCAGGGGACTACCCACATTAAAAAAAAAATAATAATAATAACGCAGAGCCCTAGTACCTACCCCTCATTTATTGAATCAAAATCTCTAAGGATGGAGTTCAGGAATCAATGTTACAGATATTCTTCAGGTGACTCGTACACTCCAAAATTTGAGAACTGCTACCTTAAAACTCCCCTGGATGAAATTATGAAGCTGAAGAGGTGAGACCGGGAGTTCCCTGATGGTGTAGTGGCTTAAGGCTCCGGTGCTATCAGCGCTGCGGCCTGGGTTTGATTCCCAGTCAGGGAGCTACCCACATACCAAAAAGCAAATAAAAAAAAAAGAGGTGAGGCCACTTGAGAAGTTGTGGTCAGGGAACAGGGCTAAAGAAGGAAGAAAGCTAATCTAGAAGGTTTCTTCAGCCCTTCTTGAACTGGGGATCCTTCAAAGAGGTGCTACCACCAGGAGGTCAAGTAAAGCATCAAGGGAACAGGCTTCAGGAAAGGACACTCACAAGGAGCCGAATTCATCCTTGGGTAGCTTTGGGGAACTGAAACCATTGTCTTGATAAAGGATAGGGAATGAGGAGCCACTGTTTCTGGGTTGGGTGCCATCTAAAGATAGACACCACCCTGCCAGGCAGGAAAATTGCCTGGAATTTCACGTGAGTTGTCATGGCTACCGCTTATATAACCAAGCTTCTTTGTGCTGCTCTTGATCATTGACCAGTCTAGCAGTCAAGTAGCTAATCGTTCTCTTTTGCAGTGACAGCTTAATTACCTTAAACTTGACTTTTGCATAACTTATTCAACTTGTAAAGTTGGGCCTTTGCCTTCAGATAGACCTGAGTTTGAATCCTAGTTCAGCCACCTTTGGCTGTGAGCCCATGTCTCTGACCATGGAGTGGAGGGATGTTAAGGGCAGGGGGTGTCCTATCCATTCCTGCAGCTCCCTGGTTAAGAGAACCCAGTTTCCTGGGTAACTGATGCCTACTTATTAAAGAGAACTGCAGTGTAGGCAGTTGGTTATTTTCATCAAGCTCCAGTAAGCAATTCCCGTTAGTTAAAAATAGGAATGTTGCAGTGGGGAGAAGTGGAGTTATGGGCTGAAATACTAACTGTCACAGAGGACTGACTACTGGGTCTGTTTTCATTTCAGCAGAGTGGTGCCTCTCTGTGCACAGCTTCAGCCTTCTGAGAGTTTTGAACACCTTGGCCAACTTTTAAGTCCTCTTCTATCCTCTGAGATTATGAAGGGCTTATTGTAATTTCCATAGTACTAATAGAGGAAGCTAACGGGAGATGTGGGGAAATAGTGTATGATTGTCCTGGATCTAGGGATAGGATTTAGGTCTCCTAACTATGTCTTAGACCATGCTTTCCCCCACATCTGATTCTAGAAGACATGGCTTTCATACGTATTCCACATAAACTAGCCTGATAAAGAATGTCTTTTTAAAGTTGGTTGGCAAATCCTGGCTAAAGGACAGGGAGGGCATGGGGAAATTTGCCTTGGTACTTTTTTAAAGCCACTAGCTTTAGAATACTTTCCATTCAGCTCTCATTGGTCTTGTTTTCGCCTTTGTGCAGATCTGGAGCCCGTACAAGCAACCAGGATGTACCGGAGACCTGGACGGTCGAATTGAGGATGATTCCCGCTGCCTCTACACCCACGAAGAGTACATCAGCCTTGTGCTGAACAGTGGGAGTGGCCTGTCGCATGACTACGCCAACCAGTCTGTGC
The DNA here is from genome assembly GCA_004026885.1 of Lyroderma lyra. Lineage (NCBI taxonomy): Eukaryota > Metazoa > Chordata > Mammalia > Chiroptera > Megadermatidae > Lyroderma > Lyroderma lyra. The sequence continues at coordinate 33,917 of PVJL010000545.1, read as the reverse complement.
AGGAGGACCCCCGGATGATGGCCTTCTTTGACTCCCTGGTGCGCCGCGAAATCGAGGGCTGGAGCTCTGACTCAGACAGCGACCTGAGCGAGAGCACCATCCTCCAGCTGCATGCAGGCGTCAGCGAGCGCTCGGGCTACACCGACTCCGAGTCCTCGGCCTCGCTGCCCCGCTCCCCTCCGCCCACGGTGGACGAGTCTGCCGACAGCACCTTCCACCTGGGGCCCCTGCGGGTCACCGCCGCAAACGCAGTGGCGGCAACGCCACCACCACCCACGTGCGAGGATGCAGCCTCTCGCCAGCAGCGCCTGTCAGCTCTGCGGCGCTACCAGGACAAACGCCTCCTGGCCCTTTCCAACGAATCCGATTCTGAAGAAAATGCCTGTGAGGTTGAACTGGACACAGATCTCTTCCCCCGGCCTCGGTCTCCCAGCCCTGAAGAGGAGTCCAGCAGCTCTAGCAGCTCCAGTAGCTCTGAGGACGAGGAGGAGCTGAACGAACGCCGAACATCCACCCGACAGCGGAATGCCATGCGGCGCCGACAGAAGACACCCCGCGAAGAGAGGCCCAGCGCCCCACCCAAGCCCGCCAGCACCTACATTGGAGAAGACAACTATGATTATCCCCAGATCAAAGTGGATGATCTCTCCTCCTCCCCCAACTCCTCCCCTGAACGGAGCACATCCGCTCTGGAGATACAGCCAAGCCGGGCATCCCCAACTTCGGACATAGAGTCAGTTGAGCGAAAGATTTACAAAGCTTACAAGTGGCTCCGTTACTCCTACATTTCCTACTCAAATAACAAAGACGGAGAGAGCTCCCTGGTGTCTGGGGAGGCAGATGAGGGGAGAGCGGGAACCAGTCACAAGGACAACCCAGCCCCTTCTTCCAGTAAGGAAGCCTGTTTCAACACCACCATGGCCCAGAGGAACCAGGACCTGCCTCCAGAAGGCCGCAGCAAGGATGCTTTCAAAGAAGGGACTTCTTCCAGAAATCCCAGCAATGGCCCAGGCTTTGAGCACAGCAGCCACTCTTGGGCAGAGGCACCAGAGGATACCTCCCAGGACACCAACAATGGTGGCTCTGTAGAACACTCTTTTGAAACCAAGAAGCTCAATGGAAAGGCCCTGAGCAAGGCCCTGACCAGCCGGGCTGAGGAGCCCCCCTCTCCTCCTGTCCCGAAGGCGTCTGGCTCCACCCTCAACAGTGAGTCTGGAAACTGTCCCAGGACCCAGTCCGATGATGGTGAAGAGAGAAGCCTTGAAACCATCTGTGCCAACCACAACAATGGACACTTACACCCCCGTCCCCCTCACCTCCACAACAATGGACAGAACTTGGGAGAGCTGGAGGCAGTGGCCTGTTCTTCCCCAGGACATTCAGACACTGACCATAACTTGTCCCTGGCAGGGACACTCCTACACAAAGATTGCTGTGGGTCTGAAGTGGCCTGTGAGACCCCCAGTGCTGGGATGAGAGAGGACCCCACTGACCCCCCAGGCACAGACAACAGCAGGGCCGTCCACAGCCGTAGTGGCCTCAAAAGGCACCGGGTCGAATTGGAAGACACAGAGTCAGAGAGTTCCTCCTCAGAGAAGAAATTAAAAACATGATAAATACAAAGGGAAAACCAAAAGCTACGAAAAGGAGCTTTACAAAAAATTTTTTAAATCCTGTTTAGTGAACACAGAGGAAAGGAAAAAATAGTATTAAAGGCACATAAAACCAGGGCCTGAAATTTTGTGTCTGCTGCTGCTCCCTTCTGTTCAATAATGGGTCTGGTGTTTAGCTAGCCATTGGCTTATGCTGTGTTAAGAAAGGGAAAAATTCCAAGTGACTCCTTTCTAGCAAAACTTGAGCATAGTGTACCTGTGCAGATTCTGTTGAAGTAAACCCTTGTTGAGATGTTTGACTTGTTCTTGTGTGTGTGCACTGGCACGCGTGAGCACATTGTCTCAGATTTTTCTTTCAGTTCTCCATCAGAAAGGACCTTATGGACCTGTACTTTTTTGCCATCTCACCTTGTTTACATGCCACTGGTGTTCTGATCTTAACGATGAATGTCTGCTAAATCAGGTTGTGCTGCGACAGAGTAGTGGATTTATGCTGAAAAACTGGAGAGGAGCATGGAAATAGGCCTTCAGCCCACTGGCTGTGCTGGAAGGGAAAGTGTGGTTCCTTTCTTAAAGAAATCTTCCGTATTTTCTCTCAGTAGCACTTCTACATTGAGCATTTAATGTAGACATACTAAAAGCGGAACATTCTCAATGCCTGTGAGAGGTTAGCACTTAAGATTCAAGAGAACATAGATCCCTGATAAATTTCACTGATTGCAGATTGAGCAGTGCTTCAACACATATTGTATGGAGTCCATAAAATATAACTAGTTGTGGGTAACACTTTAATCAGTTAGGTGCTTCGCTCCTAAGAGGCGCTCAAGGCCTGCAGGTGCTTCCTTAGCTCCTTGTGATGGCGTCTAGGCATATTGAAAGAAGGGGAAAAGACAGCTCTAAAGAGATTTGTGCTCATACTACTAAAGTGGATGTTGTAGGTGCGTTGAGGAGTGTAGTGAAGAGCACAGTGTGGTACTATATTAATTTAATTCAACCCGAAATGTTTGGTGAGAATTGATGGGCCTGGCATCTTCCCTCAGGCTTGCAGTTGACAGAGGCGGTGCTGTACTTACCAGGTCTCACAGAGCAGTAGGCATCTCAAAGTAACAGATTCTTACTGAGGAGGTCTGTTAGGAGGCAGAGGGTGTGGAGGGAGGAGTCACTGGTTTGAGACTCCTGGCTTTTAGAAGAGACTCTGTTTCATTGAGGTAGATAAAGATTGAGAGGGGAAAAGACCAGGATATTTTCAGCATTGCAGTGGTGGTTACAGTCACTTGGTTATCAGTGAACAGTTGTACAAAACAAGAAGACCTAGGAATGACCAAGTATCTTGTTGGCATCAATATTTTGAAGTATTATGGAAGGGCAGGACAGTACTGGCAAGAAATGAGGAAGAGAGAGAGAGAGAACACTAACTTTTTCGAGGACAAGGGTGCTAGACAACTAAGAGCCCAGCCAGCACTGGTGTAGAGAGGACCCAGTGTGTGACTGGTGTGACCTCACTGATGCTTTGAGAGGAGGACCTGTCCTACCGGACCTGGGACCTCCTGGAGGATGAAGACTTAGATGGAATTAGGCACCGAGGAAAGGGGGTTATTTATAAAAGAAAGGTTGTCGATCTAAGCCAAGAGGAGATACCATCTTGTTAAGTTTTGTGAAAGGAAAGATGTGCCTGGTCTGTGCGATGCAACTTGGATGTGAAAACACTGTCTTGGGAGGAGATGGAAGAGTGTGAGTAGCAGTGGGGGTGCCTACAATTCAACACCTGTAATCTCACTGGGGGGGTGAGAGTGATTTTGTAACCAGTAGAGTTACTTCGAATTTGTAATCAAAATGGCTCTATGGTTTGTCTTCACAGATAATTGTAAATTCTGGTTTTATAAGCCCAAGTCATTTTACATTTGCTTTTCCAAAATTTATTAAATTGGAATTTTTTAATCCTTTGTATACAAAAAAGATACAGTCACTCAGTGTGTGTTTCTCTTCCCCTTTCTAGTCAGCATACCCATCTTTTTTATTCGATTGGATCAGTAGGTAGCCTCTTCTGACTTCTCTAAGGACAATCCACATATATTCCTGGAGAATAAAGACGTAGTTAAACTTCCCTTGGGAACTAGGTAGGCATTTGGTAGTTACTGTTCCCAGATGTAGAACTTGGTCTTTTCATGTTGAAAACCTCCATCTCATTTGGGTACTCAGAAGTCACAGTTCATTCTGGTTCAACTTCAGTACCCAAGAAAGATCATTTTTTAGTAAGGATGCCATCCATCCTTGGGAGGCACTCTTCCCAGCACCCCCGGTTCAGCTTGCCAAGGGATAAGGCCCTACAGGTACCCACAGGAGCAGGCTACAAAATCCTTGTCTCTGTAGCCACTCCACTCTCATTTCCAGCAATCTGTCCATGGTTATGGCCCTAAAAAACTAGCAGGAACCACTTCCAGGGTCCCTTTGCTTAAGTCCTTGTAGAATTGAGGCTCCAATTTTGGAGGTACATTTAATTCCCAGATTCTTCCATAATAGATGTTTTTTACTGGCAAGACAGATGGCACTGATTAGATTGAGAGTGATTTGGAGTGCAGGTACTCCATCCTGTACACAAAATTTTAAGTGGCTGGTCCAGATATATAAAATCGTTTCTCTCCACTTTATTTTCCACGTGGTTTTGTAAGTGATTCCTTTTAACTCATTTATTTGTGTCTCTAGGACCACAAGTAAATGAGTTAAAAGAGTACTTGGCTTGGTGCAAACAAAGGATACAACTGGGCTTGATTTATTAAGCCAGGAGTCCCTTGTTTGTTAAGGTGCCTTCCTCTGCTGAAGCCTTACCTCCTCAGAAACCCACCTGTCTCCCAGCAAGCTAACTCTTCTCTTGTATATATGCAAATAAACCTATTATTCACTTCTTGTGGCTCACTCTTCTCTTCCAAGGAAGACTTGGTTGCTTAGACACACCTCCTTACTTTCTTTCCTGTTTTAATTCTTGCCTAGTTGGAAACTTGATTCAAAGCTACACCAAAGACTGAAAGAAAACTGGTACTCCATATCGTTGCCAATGATCATTGTCACTTCCTGTGACAAAGATCACATCTGGACAACAAAATGTAGATAGAGTAGGGGGAGTTACCTACTTGGTCTCCTTACCCAGGCTTAGATGGACTCAGGATCATGAGATCCTGGAATTGACCCTTTTATTGTATTAGTTGGAACTGAGGGGGGTGATATAGTGAAGTGACCTGACAAACAGCCCCCAAAGAACTTAGGTTTTCTGATGTTTTCAAATATCAGATTGTTTTCCTGCCCTCTCGGGCACGCATTGCAAACTTTTCTTGGAAACAAACAAACTAAATCCTTATATATCCTGTCTGTAAAGCTGCCTCCTTCAGTTAACTGAAAAATTCTTGCTAATCAAAACTTGTGAGGAAAATAGACCTTCCAAAGGAAGACTGTCCTTCCCATATGACCTGACCAAGGCCCTGCACCAGGGTTTAAACACAAAGGTGAAGTAAGTCTCAGTGAGTCCAGATTTGCCCAGAGTAGCAGGGTAATGGCTTCATACTTCTAAGTGCTCATTTGTCTTTGAATACTCATGCTGAAAAGAAATAACATGAATTCAGGTGGGTTGGAAGTAATTTTGAATTTTTTTAAACAGTGCTTCCTACGTACAACAGAAGAAAAATGTACATGGAAAGGAAATCTGGGCCATCTGCACATTAATTGCATTTCACTGTTAGTACACAAGTGGTAAGTAAGATGCCTCCTGGAATGGAGGCCCAGAGGCAAGATAGACTTCATTGAGGCCAGCACAGACATGGCCGGGGACAAGGAGGAGGAGTTGCTCAATTTTCTTTACTTAATAGAATTTACTGGAGCTGTGCATAAGGGTCCTGCTGTGCTTATCTACAAGATAGTCACGTAAGAAAATGAGATATCTAGCCTTTCAAATGACTGAAGTTGGGAAGTGATTTCTTTCTGCAGCCCAGAGCCATGAGCTAATGGAATATTCCAGCTGAAGGACAGTGCTAGCTTACAAGTCTCCCTCCATCTGGCTTTGTCAGTACCCTCACCAAGCCCAGTGAAAGGCAATAAAATGCCAAGATACTGAGTGACAACCCAGGATCCTTAGGCACGAGAGACATTCTTGTGGTTTAGGAAAGCTGGGAGGGAGAACATTTGGAGGGAGGAAGATTAGGAAGACTACAATGGAAGAAATGAAATACTAGGTAGAGTCAGCAGCTTTCCAGGTTCACAGAACTAGCACGGAACATGCCATAAACTGGCCTCACATGGTCATCAAGTAAAATCCGTAATTTATAACAATAGATATCAGTAAAAATGAAGGGTTGGTATGGGAGAAATTCTCTTACGTGGAATGCATAAACTCCCGGAAATAATCTTACAACGACTCGAACACCAGCACACTTGAACATGTATCTAAAACAGGTGAGTGTGCGATGGTTGGTGATTGCCATAGGCTTTCGTAGGCTTTTCCCTACCTGACTTCCTAGACTGGTTAGTGACAGTTGGGGGCCTACCCCTACCACCATTTTTACTTTCATCTCTTGATGTCTCAGAGTGTTTTCTAGCATTTCTAGTCTCTGCAGAACCCATGGTTAAGACTAACTGTTGCTCTTTTCTCTTCCTCCTAAGAGAGTCCTGTGAGTGGGATGGAAATGGCATTGCACTAGCAAAAGAAGTGGATTCTATACTGGTTCTTCAGTGGAGTAGCTGCATGAGCCTTGAGCAAATGACTCAAACTCTTGGAAACTGAAGTACGGAGGTCCTCTCAACTCTAAAATCAGATTCTTTCCATCCTGTGGGCTGTCTAGCTGAGTTCTCATTCCTGAGACATTACCATAGTGCCCACCAGCACCAGTCGGTGAGCCAAGATCTTTGGCAAATGTATAACTGCTTAGAGCCTTGAGCTCATATGTAAAATGAGGGGGAAATGCCTGTATGGGCATACTGTCAGAGGGTTAAATGAACATATATACAAGTATACGCATATGGCTTAGACCAGTGCCTGATCCGTATTAGAGAAAGCAATACTGTTTGCTACATTAGCATATCCTCTTTTTTTTGCTCTTAGTGCTTATCGATAGCGACATGCTTTTTGGGTGGGGTCTGCCAGAGAATATGGAAAGTAAGTTCTTGGGAGAAAGAATTTACTGTTTATGAGCAAACCTTAATCTGAAGCCACAGCAAAAGAGTAAATTATCCTCATTATAGTGGACTTGACTGAAGCTTGAGTTTGGGGCCTTGGACACGACCTTCAGCTTGGGCAGCCAAAAATCTATTAAGGCTCTGTCTGAGAGCTGGGAGCTTAAAGGCAAGCCAGATCTAGCTGACAGGCCTCACAGACCCTTGCTTACAGCAGCAAGTCTGCAGTGGATAGGGGAGGAGGGCAGATTTCATTAAACTGTACACTTTGCCTAGTAGGGCTGGAGATGACCCAGACCTCAGGAGCTGGGACAGCAGACTTCTCTCTGACCTTCAGAGCTGAAATTCCAGTCTGGCATTGGACCAGCCCCAAAGAATCAGGAGAGTGGCAAGCCATGGATATGCTCTGTGTACCAAAGAAAAGTTTTGACCAGAGTTTTCCATGCAGGATTGTTTCATGTGTGTATGTGTGCTAAATATTTTGTAACATCTGACTCAAGAAACTAAACCATTAAAAAAAAAAAAAAAAAAAAGCCAAAAGAAATTGGATTAGTCCAAGGGGAAAAAGGTCAGAGTTCAGCCCTGGCACGCTAAACCCTCAGGAGAAATCTGGAATAGAGATCTGAGCACATTCGTGGCACTTGTGGAGGGCAGGCAAAGAAATATGACAGGCAAAGAAATATGAGAGAGGAAGGTTTTGAATTGCTGATGGAAAGGAGGCAGTGGAATTATACTCGGGAGAACAAACTTCTCAAATAAAACACATCTGCCAGAAGAGAAGCTGGCGGGGGGAGTCTGGGAAAGGGGGGATGGTCATAACAAAGTTGGAGCCTAAATGAGCATTTTTTACCTTACCCTGAAGGAGGTGAGGGTGGTTAGCTATGTCATCCAGTCCAGCTCCCTCATTTTAGAGATTGAGAGCCCAAGGCCAGAGAGTGACTTGGTCTGGCTTCTGAGGCCAGTGCTCCCCTCACATCTTGCTCTTCCGACCTGTGGTCCTTTGACTGGGAAGAGGTACTTACCTTGATCTCCCCACTGTCACCCAGCTTGACTCCAGCAGGGTTTCTACTTACAACAGGCCGCCATAGCAGGGCAAAATGCCCGTGAGGAGGGAAAAGCCTTGTGCAAAGGAAAAACAGGATCAGCTAAGCTTGGACCACCCTCACTCCAAAAGAATCAACATAAGGACCCTACGTGCAGACTCACATGTGGCTTGTCCCTGTACCTCTCAGCAGCTCTGACCACTGCCAGGTTGCTCAATGCCATCCTGATGTTTCAGCACCAGAACAACAAATTCTTCCGGGTGAGCTTCAGAGAGACAGAATCAACATGCTGGGCAACTGGTAGAAAAGAAAAGGGACCAGAGGGTGGGAACTGAGGTGGATAAGTTTTAGGAATGCAGGGGCTCAAGAATGGGAGAAGAACTTTAAAGTTGTACGCACCCAAGGGCCAGAAGAGGAAGGAGCACATTTTACGTGGCATCTGCTCCACTGCTGGCCCAAGAAGACTGGTTCAAATCACTGCTCCCTCCTTGGCCGTCAGGTCCTGGTAAGATCTTTTCCCCAAACTAGCTGTGAGAGGCAGCTGAGAGCTCAGATTCCTTTGTCTTTATCTCAGTTTTAAACTTCCCTGCCCACAGGAAGCTCCCTGCACTGTGTTCCTCAAGCGGCTGCCTATGGAATTCATGGGCAAGTGCTGCCAAGTTCAGCCTCCCCGGGAAGGCTGGGCAGAGCCAATCTGACAGTTTGGGGCTCAGCCCCAGGAGGTAGAACAGCTGGTGGGGACAGCCTCATTCCAGTCTGGCTGACTATAGGGGCGAGAGTTGGCACAAAGCAAGTTTGCCCTTCTGCTCAGACCAGCGTCCAAACCCCCCGCATCCCTCAGCTTGTCCTTCCATGGAGAGACCCGTCAGGATGCCCCAGGAATGGGCTCCTGCTGCATCAGGGCACTCTGTCTATTCCTCATGAGTCCAGTTGAGTCCAGTAGGCAGCTACATCTGGCCCACTGACCTTGATTCGGGGTACATTTCCTCCTATGGCCAGCAGGGGTGGGGATTGGACCCCTTGTCTGCCACACTGTTTTTACCTCTTCACCCCTGAGGTTAACGTGTGAAATGAAGAATTCAGGGAAATGCGAGTTCTTGGGTTCCACTCACAAGGGAAAGGAGAGGAGGGTTAGCTGGGCTGGTTGGTGCACTGGACAGCTGGGACGACGAGGGCCAGGAGGAGGACGGCAGCCTGAAAAGGCAGCGGAGGAGCTCCCCGGTGGTGTCGTGGCTTAAGGCTTCAGCGCTGGCGCTGTCAGTGCTGCGGCCTGGGTTCAATTCCCAGTCAGGGAGCTACCCACATACTACAAAAAAAAAAAAAAAAAATATGGAAAGGCAGAGGACCAATGGGGAGCAAGCCTCTGGGGTATCCCTTAGAAAGAGGTCAAACCTTTGAGATAGACTGGTGTTATTAGAACAGCAGGCCTGTGAGGCCGAGCTACGCCTTCATTCAAGAGGATCCGGTGTTGTGTCCAAGGAGCTCGTGTAGACTTTGTTTTAATTGGGATTGGCTCTCGTGATGTTGATGGAGTCAGTGATAGATCAAGGACTCTGCCCCATTCAGCCAGGGGTGCCTGTGGGCCTTGACAACCAGGAAGGAGATCTCTGGCCCGACCCTTGCCAGGAACAGCTGGCCCCCTGACAGATGATGGCCTCTAATTGTTGGACAGTGTTCAAGCTCCAGAGTTCCCACCTTCAGAACCTAGAATAATGGGAAGCCTCTCTAAGATGTTCCCTAGGCGCCCTAGGGTAGGACCATTCCTGTGCTCTTGTAGCCTGTGGGGTGCCTAACCTGGGGGTGGGGGGCTGCCATTCACACCTGAATGGCACCTCCCAGTGTTGTGGGCAGCACAGTCTGCTTAGCTGTACACCATCAAGTGGAGCTCCCAGCATTTGAACCCCGTGGTCCTCCTTCTTTATTTCCTCCCTGCCCCTCCTGCCTAGTGCACTGTGGGCTCTTGCCAGTCTTCCTTCCTTTCCAATCTTCTGACCCACCCACTAGCCCCACAACCAGCCAGGCTCAGGAGTCCAGGTTGTTGCAGAGTCAGGGGTGAAGGGAAAACCGAAGCCTAGCACACCTCCGTAATACCTGTTGAGCCCGGTCGCAGAGACTTTTCCTCTCAGTCCTTGGCATGACTTCAAGGCCTAGGAGAGGTGCAGCTGCCCAGTTGCCCCGGCTCATTCCCTGAGGGCATCCTGTGGGCCCTGTGCTGTGATGGGCTGTGGGATCAGAGGCTGAGACCTAGAAGCAGCTTCTGCATCATCCCTGCCTCCTCGTGACCAGGCTCCTCCATTACCCCTTCCTGCCCACTCCTGGGCATTTCTCTCCTGCTGCTGCTGCCCTGCCATCCTTTCTTGGTACCAAGAAATCTCCTTCCCTCATGAGTCAGATCCCCATTGCCCTAGAATAGCAGGAGTAGAGTCAGGGAGAAATGAGGCCTTTGGTGGGGCAGAGAGTGGAGTCTAGGGTGGTCTGGAGTAGTATAAAGAATGTAGCCTGTAAAGCCAGAGACTTAAAGCTCTGCTTTGTGACATGGGACAGGCTGTGGAAGCTGAATTTCTTCATATGCAAACTTGAGATGAGGCTTACCTTGCAACATTACTGTGTGGATTCATTTTTTCTTTTTTTTTCAACGTGGGTAGTTCCCTGGCTGGGAAACTAACCCAAGCTGTAGCATTGACAGCACTGAAACCTTAATAAGCCACTACACCACCAGGGAACTCCTGGATTCATGAAAATGTAGGAAGACTGTCCAGAAAAAAAATCCAGCCATATGCAAAAAAAAAAAAAAAAAGAGAAAAAAAAAGAAAATCCAGCCATAAGTGCCTCTATTTTTCATATTATATGGCTGGATACTTTCCAGACAGCCCTTATACATAAATCACCAGCACAGTGTCCAGCAGGCCACAGACACTGGATAAAGAGAACTGCTATTATTGTCATTATAATCATGTCTTCCTTCAGGCCCAGTGACCTGCTGACCTCTGGCCCCATGTCTATGATGCTGGTATTAAGCAAAATTTTGAGAGCAAATGGAAATAGGGAGTCCTGCTGACTTCTCCAAAGATGGCTTCTCCTCCTGATCTGTCACCTCTCAGCATTTGCAAGAAAGCAACACTGGAAATGAAGCTCAGCATTGTGAAATGCTGGGTTCTCGTTCTGTCCTAAATACTTCCGAATAAAGCCAGCCACAAAAGCTGCTCCACAAAGCCAGCAGCTGGTGAGGGGAAAGAAGTGGCAGTGGGTGGAGGGAGCACTTGGCACTCACAGCCACTGTGTCCCCTCCCAGCTGCCTGCCGGGCCCTTCCAGGGACTTCCTGGGACGATCTGGATGGAGCTCTGACCTGTCCAGCAGGAGTATGGCCTTCACTTTAAGAAAAGCCATTTAGGAGAAATTCAGACTCAGGAGAAACCAAAACGAGGACAACGATTCCTTATAAAAGATTTCTGGGAGTTCCCTGACGGTGTAGTGGCTTAAGGCTTCGGCGCTGGCGCTGTCAGCGCTGCGGCCTGGGTTCGATTCCCAGTCAGGGAGCTGCCCACATACCAAAAAGCAAAAAAAAAAAAAAAAAGATTTCTGATGGCGCCCATCTGTTGTGTAAAAAAAAAGAAGCACCCTTGGGTGTGGGGATGTAGAGTAACCTGTGAGTCAGTCCTTTAAAATGAAGCCCTCCTCTTCGGCAGACCCACAGTGATGATACCCCTGAGCTTCGCCAAGATGGTCAGGGGGCCCAGAATGCAGGAACTGCCCTAGGGAAGCAATTTACTGGCCTCCACTGCCCAGAAGGATTTGAATCTCTCTCCAGGAAGTCACCTCAAGTCAGAGGGGGAAATTCCCAGCAGATCCCTTGAATCCCCCCTTTCCTTCCAGTTCCTCGGTGCTCCTGAGTGCTGGGAGGTTGTTAGGAGCCAGTTCCCTGCCACCACTTCCTCTTCAGTTATAGAACACAGAAATGGTCATTATAGGGTACAGAGGGACGTTTTGGCAACAGTAGTTTTCCTTCACAATTTTAATCCACCAAGGATAAAGAACACCCTCATTTTATAAGATCAGAATGTTTAAATGGAGTCAGTGTTTTAGAAACTTAGCGAAGCCATGCAAGACATGAAAGAAAAAGACATGTCTGTCCCTAGCCTTCAGCGGGCCCGGTGCATCTCAGTACGGGGACGTGAGGCTTTGCAAATCTGCATGCTGAGTGTGTGTTTTGGCTGTTGTTGCTGTGTGCGAAAAATGGATGGACACAACAATTCTGTCTCCCCTTTGACTCCCCAGCCTTGTTGCCCACCATCAGAGAAGACATTCACAACCCCTCATGATTCAAAGTACTTGTAAGTATGTGCATATTCTGTGTCCCAGCAGTCCACACCAGGACACAGACTCAGACGTGCTCACCCAGGTTGAAGGGGACAAGTACTAGAATGTCCACTCTGGGTTTGTGAGTGGTGCCAGGGAATTGGGGGCAATAAAATACTCATCCTGGTAGGAGCAGATGTGCAAAATGTAGCAGCCCCCCCACCCCACAGGGTCCACACAGCAGTCAGCAGAAATGGATCAGATGTACTACTCAGGGCCACATAGATGGATCCTGAAAACACAGTGCTGCTTGAGGAATGTAAAACAGAGTAAGCACTGTAACACAACACTACGCAGGTACATTAAAATGCACACACACAAGAGTAATGCACATTTATCATAAAACCCTAAAACAAGGGTACACATTGCATACGCTGCACCTGTTCTCTATGTGCAAAGGAGAACGGGCACAAATAAACGAAGGAAAGAGAGGACCACACGAAAGCGTGTGCGTGGCAGCGTTATTCATGATACCCAGAAAGTGGAAATGGCCCAGATGTCCATCAATGGAATAAATGGATAAATAAATAAAATGCAGTACTTACATATAATGGAGTATTATTTGGCCATAAACAGGAATGAAGTCCTGATCCATGCTACCACATGGAATGAAGCTTTGAAAACATGCTAAGGGAAAGAAGCCAGTCACAAAGGACCACATATTGTGTCATTCCCTTTATATGAAATGTCCAGTATAGGCAAATCTAAAGAGACAGACAGCAGATTGAGGTTGCCTAGGGCTGAGGGGAGCGGGGGTTGGGGATAAATGGAGAGTGACTGCTGATGTGAATAGGGATTCTTTTTGGGGTGATGAAAATGTTCTAAACTTAGATTGTAGTGATGGTTGTGCAACTCAGTAACAATACTGAAAACCATTGTTTACTCTAAATGCGTGAGTCTTATGGTACGTGGATTATATCTCAATAACGATGTTTAAAAAGAGAACCAGAAGTGGGAGTGTATGCCCACGTGGTTGCCCTCTGGTCCTTCCACTTTGTCCTTCTGGTTTCACATGGGAACTGGGTGAGGTTCACCTGCCTTAACCCTGCCCGTGGCCGCTGCCCGTGAGTAGTGCACACTTGCCTCTGGGAACCAGGCACTGGCCAAAGGCTCCTGGAACTGCCTCTGAGCTAACTGCGGGGCAGGACTGATGGGTTCCCCGCAGACCGCTTCCTCCAGTGCCACAGAGGGCGTTCTCATAAGGAAAGTGGGAGGGCACATTCAAGGGCCTTTGGTGGTCTGCTAACTAACGGCAAGTTTATCATCAGTCAACAGTGTGACTGTAAGAAGACGTGTCTTTCCTTTCTGGCTAAGCCAGTGTAAGCTGTGTGACTTTAAAATGCTACTTAGGAGTTCCCTGATGGTGTAGTGGCTTAAGGCTTCGGTGCTGGTGCTGTCAGCACTGCGGCCTGGGTTCGATTCCTGGCTGGGGAACTACCCATATACCAAAAAAAAAAAAAAAAAAAAAAAAAAAAAAAAAAAAAAAAAAAAAAAAAAAATGCTACTTAACTTCTCTGAGCCTCCATTTCTCTCTCTGGGAAGTAGGCATAAAATGAACTAGAACAGTTTGGATAGTAAATTAAGTAAATCCTTAATTAAGAATCTGCAAAAAAAAAGAAAAAAAAAGAAAATAAGGGAGTTCCCTGGTGGTGTAGTGGCTTAAGGCTTCGGCGCTGGCGCTGTCAGCGCTACGGCCTGGGTTCGATTCCCAGTCAGGGAGCTACCCACATACCAAAAAGCAAAAAAAAAAAAAAAAGAGAGAATCTGTTGTCTGCCAGACACCGTGTTTGGTGATGGGAAACGAAGAGGAATGCAATAGTGGTCAGCTGCCATGGGTGCACGTGACCAGCCCAGCTTACACTGGCATCAGCAGAGGGGAGGCAGTGGCTCAGTGACAGAGCTGAGCTATTGGGACTTCCTCTCCTCCTCTGCATCATTTTCTGTGGGTGGGCTTCTGCTCCATAGCCCAGAAGGATTCCTCGCCCTCCTGGTTTACTTACCAAGGTGGGAGATGAGAAGAATCATCCAGCAGATCCTAATCTCCCTTCCCTGGAGTTCCCTGGTGGTGTAGTGGCCAAGGCTTCGGTGTTGTCAACACTGCAGCCTGGGTTCGATTCCCAGCCAGGGAACTAACCACATACCAAAAAAAAAAAAAAAAAAAAAAAAAAAAGTCCCTTCCTGTGAAAACAGAATGGGTATGTGCAGTGGTAGGACTACAATCATTGGATGGAGATGACAGAGAAGCCACCAATGGCCATTTCCTATTAGGAATTCCAACACTTTTAAGCCTGAGAGAAGTCTCTGCCCATAAGTAGGCTGGTGGTGGCCAAGTGACAGAAAATGCAGCTTAAACTGCATGAACAATGGTGGTGATATATTGGCTCCCAACATACCTGAAAAGTTCTGTGGCACAGTGGCCTTGGGATTTGTCAGGGCTCTATCTCTTCCCCTGCAGTTGTCTCGGCCCTGCCTCGCTGTGTGTTTGCTTTGTCCCAGGCTGGCTTCCTCCATCATCATCAGAACAACGCACTGCCCCATTCCCATCTGGGGATAGGGCAAGAGCCGCGTCTTACAGCCACTAAAGGAAAGTCCAAACGGTGGCTCTGCCTGAACCACCATGGCCAGGGCAAAGGCCATGACGACTCCCGAGGCCTTGATGGCAAGAGGCCTGGCGTTGGGCTGATGCACTTGGACAGATCAGAGTCCACCTGGAAGGACACTGACAGCACGAACACAGTGCCTACTGCAGGGCCACAAATCTCATTTATAGATGAGGAAATTGGTGCCACAGACCTCCCAAGGTTCTGCATCTAGTTTGTGGCAAATCTAAGGTCAGATATCTGTGACCTTGGCTACTCTTGGCTGCTTTTGAATGAATAATGGAATAGAAGGCTTTGATGGGTAACAAACACCCATCATTAGGGAGCTTCAAGCCAAGGCTGGATGGCATCATAGCTATAAAAGGAACCACCACACTGATCTCCGAGCCTCTGTTATCAGTGCTCTGTGGGAGCAGCACGGAGGTGAGACAACTAATCCCAGGGTGAGGTGGTGCAGACAGGGCGCTGCAGCAGGGATGGGCGCATCCTGTCCACTCTCTTGGATTCGTAATTTCCTGAGAGAGGCTCTGACTCCCCTCTGCCTTCCCCTGCTCCCTGCCCGGTTCCCAGGCTGAGGAGGACAAGCCAGGGCTGCTAATTGTGTTCGTTCAGTTTCCTCCCTGGCCCTGCCCTCCTCGTAATCTGATTTTGGAGAGACAGGGATGGCAGGGCCCAGGGTCAGGAAGAAATCCACTCCCTTGTGTCTGCTGGGCCTGCTAATTTGATAGAACTACTTGCTGAGCTTCCACAGAACCCCCATTAGGAAGAAATTTCATCTGGTTCCCACAGCCCTGGCCCTGGACAGTTCTCCAGGTCTCAGCCCAGAAGGAAATCCAACTTCCAATTCAATTTCTGCATAAGGATATTACATCTTTATTATAATAATAGTAACTGGAGATTGAGCACCTACTGCGTGTCAGATACAGTACCAGGTGCTTTGTATCTGAAGACTCACTGGGTGTGCTGTCACACTTGTGAGTTCACAGGAGCTCCAAGCTCAGCTCTTAGCTGATGGTCTCCCTCCACTTGGATGGACTTGCCCTAGGGCCTGGGGCCTTTGACCAGCTCTTTGTAATCCTCAGAGCAGAGGTGTTTCTAAAGCAAGACGGCTATCTGGGTGTGAAATAGGACCTGACCTAAGTCTCATCTCCTACCACTTGGGATACACCTTCACTATCCACCCCATCATCATAATGACCACCAATGGCCATGAACCCCACTCTAAAGCTCAACCTGCCAAGCATCCTGGTGGGTGTGTAGCAGGGCGGAAAGACACTGGGCCCTGGAGGGAAGCAGCTTTGTCACCTATTAGCTGTGTGACCTTGGACAAGCTATCTAAGCTCTGAGCTGAGGCTTCCTCATCTGGAAAATGGCAATAGTATACCTTACAGGGCAACTGTCAGAGCTAAATGAAGAAAAGGACATGCAACCTACCTCATTTCACTGTGTGCGGGATGAGCATTATGACTCATCGTCCCAGCTCAAGTATTTCCCCAGAGCCTGGGCCACCTCTGTGCCTGGCCCTCTGGCCCTCCACTTGGATTTCCCAGGAATCCCAGGGTGCTCACAGGATTGGGGGGATGTAAGGAGCCTTGCCAAGTTACTTATCACATGGAAACTAGGGTCACCTGCTTGTTCGTTGAGGATTTCTGTCCCCATAGAGACAGGCAGACAACAAGTAAGTGAATGAATATATAAAACATCATGTTGGGAAATATGCTGTGTCCCAGTAGACATTAGGAAGGCTACTGGGCTCCCAGCTAGGGAGCTGGTGTCGCTGCCACGCAGAGAAGAGACCAGTGACATTCCATGCGCCATTTCACCCAGACGACAGGCACCCATTTCCCCAGGCAGTAGTAAGCTTACTACCAGAATCAGTCCGAATGCCCAAAGTTACGGCTGGCTTACACCTCCTCATAAGCCCCTTCTCTCCGTCTGTTTCCCATTGGCAGACCTGGGAGCAACCCCCTGCTTCTGCTGCCGCTAATGTGAATGCAGGGTCAGGGCAGTCCTGGGGGACAGTGACGCCTCCTCTCAGAGAGCTCCACGCATGGCTCTGCCAGCTGGCACCCCTGCCTCAATTCCATTCCAATGGATTCTCCCCAAGGGCTTCCCTGCCATCTGATCCAAATTAGGCAGCCTCACACGTGACCCCACCCCATTTGTCCCGACTGCCCATCTCCTTAGAAAAAACTAACAAGTGAGTTTAGCAAGGTCACATGATATACAAAAATTCATTTGTATTTCTGATGCAGTTTGAGTTAACTTTTATACATGTAAGGTAAAGGTTGAAGTTATTTGTTCCGGCACCATTTGTTGAGAACATTACTGTTTTGCCATTAAATAATCTTGACACTTTTGCAAAAAAGTTGATGACTGTATATGTATTGGTTTATTTTTGCCTGAAGAATTTCTGTTATTTCTGGGTATGTTTCTATGGCCTCAATTTTCTCCCCATTGTGGGTCATAGTTTCCTGCTTGTAAATATATGTTAATATTTGTATTAGATTCCAGATATTGTGAATTTTACATTGTTGAGTGCTGGATTTTGTTTTATTCCTTTGAAGAGTGATGGACTCTATCTAGCAGGCAGTTAAGACAAATGCAGATTAGTTCAATCCTTTCAAGGCCTGTGTTTAAGCTCTTTTAGGGATGGACTACAGTAGTTTTCATTGCTGGGCTAATTTAGCTCCACTGCTAAGATGTAGGTTTTCTGAGGTCTCCACTGGATGCCCATGTGTTTAGCAAGGGGTCTCCATTTGGGGCAGAGGGAAGTTTAACCTTCTAGGCTCTGTATGAAATCTAGGAATTGTTCTATTTACAGCTCCCCAATAATGGTTCTTTCTTCAGAAACTGTTTTTGCTGGACCTCGTGGAGCTTTAGCTAAGCATGCACACAGCTTGGTATTCAGTCAGACTCTACGGGATTCCCACGCAGACTTCTGGAACTCTTAGCCTCTCTACTGAACACTGCCCTGAGGTTTTTAGCTGCCTCACATTTCCCCAGACTCTCATCTGCCTCCTTAACTCAGTAAGACTACTGAGCTCTCCTCAGACTCCCATGCTCGAGCTGCAGCCTGGAAACTGCCTCAAGGCAGTGAGCTGAGGCAATCATATGACTCACCTCCTTTTTTCCCTTCTCTCAGGGTTCGCACAGTTCCGCATTACTTGTTATCCAATGTCTGCAAAACTGTAGTTTCATATATTTTGTCCAGTTTTGTATCAGTTTATGGTTGGAGAGCAATTCTCATAACAGTTAATCCTTCCTGAACAGATCAGAACTTTCTGTTGCCTCTACCATAGGAAAATTTCCAACCTTATTTCACAGTGTTCTTTTTTTTTTTTTTTTTTTTCGCTTTTTGGTATGTGGGTAGCTCCCTGGCTGGGAATCGAACCCAGGCCGCAGCGCTGACAGCGCCAGCGCCGAAGCCTTAAGCCACTACACCACCAGGGAACCCCTCACAATGTTCTATACTCATCTCACTTACTGTTTTTGCCATATAGACGTGTTTACCTTTTCTCAGATATGTTTCATTTCACATTACATAAGGAGGTATTATAAAATAAAGCATATTTTGGAGTTCCCTGGTGGTGCAGTGGCTTAAGGCTTCGGTGCTGGCGCTGTCAGTGCTGCGGCCTGGGTTCGATTCCTGGCCAGGGAGCTACCCACATACCAAAAAGCAAAAAAAAAAAAAAAAAAAAAAAAAAAAAAAAAAAAAAAAAAAAAAAAAAAAAAAAAAAAAAAAAAAAAAAAAGCATATTTTGTTAACGCTCAGAATTCATAGAAATGGAATTCTGAGCAAGTGTTTTGAGTGAAATGGACATATCTAGAAAGACTGACCTGTTCCAACCCAGGGAAGAAGAAAGCCTAAGATGGTTTTTGTTCTTATCTTCTGAGACACAGGATTACAATATTTGAGGAGCTATGCTACCACCTTTTATCCCATTCTCCATTTTACCGTAGAGACGTCAGGTTAGCAGTAAAGTATATAAGCTGAGACTATATATCAGAGAGACTGGGTTTGCATTCAGGTATGAACATGGTACACTTGTCTAATTTGCAAAGACCATCAGATCTTTGAATGTAGAGTCTACATCCTCCCCTTTTTATGGGTTCCCACAGTTCTGAGCTTATCCATATGGGGGATGTACAAAAAGTCCAGTAATGCAGGTTATATCTGTGTATGTATTTATCCATATATTTATCGTATTAAAAATAAAAACTGGAGTTCCCTGGTGGTGTAGTGGCTTAAGGCTTCGGCGCTGGCGCTGTCAACGCTGCGGCCTGGGTTCGATTCCCAGCCAGGGAGCTACCCACATACTACCAAAAATAAAATAAAATAAAATGAAAACATTGGCATTCTATTATTAAATAAATAAATAAATTAATTAATTAATTAAAAAAACGGAGGAATTAAAACATATTTATTTATTCATTTAAAAGTAACAACAGCCAACTCATTACATGTTAAAATAGTTATTTTTAATTTTAAAAGTTATTTGTACTTTCCAAAACAAAAATATTTACTTGAGAAGAATGATATTCTTTTACATTTTCACAAATATTTTTAATAGAAGATAGAAGTGGGGGTTCCCTGGTGGTGTAGTGGCTAAGGCTTCAGTGCTCTCACCACCGCGGCCTGGGTTCAATTCCCAGCCAGGGAACTAACCAAAAAAAAAAAAAAAAAAAAGATAGAAGGGTTCTCATATTTGTTCTACATTCAATCTGTTGAGATATGTAATTTTAGTTGAAGTATATGAGGATAATCCAACCTCATGCAGATATGTATCAGAAAAAGGGAGGAGTATTTTAGTAGTCATTTGAAATTATCGTGAATATTCTTCTTTAACATTACACCAAAAATCAACAAGTGGTAGTTTCTTAAAGATCAACTGCAATGTGAAATCTGAAACTACTCAGTAATCTTTTCTTTTTTTTTTTTCTTTTTTTTTTGTATGTGGAATCGAACCCAGGCCGCAGCGTTGACAGCGCCAGCGACGAAGCCTTAAGCCACTACACCACCAGGGAACTCCAGTAATCTTTTCATATTCTGTCACATTAAAATCCTTTTACCTTAAGGATTGTACTTTAAGTGGACTTTTTACCTAAGCATAATTTTGTAACTTTGTGCATTAGTCATTTGCAAAGTATTGTTTTATTGAATATGCAGACCTTCCAAAAGTTGATGTTTCATTATGACCATAGAAAAATCACATGTCTAATATCACCATCAAGCATATATACATATATACATATATATATGCATATATGTAATATTAATTATATATAATAACAAAATATCTAGGAATAATTTAAATGAAAGGTGTGTAAGACCTATACACTAGCAATGACAGCACATTGCTGAAAGAAATTAAACAACTAAGTAAGTAGAGTGAAATACGTGTTCATGGATTGAATGAATCAACATTGTAAAAATGTTAATGTTCCTCAAATTTAATATAATAGAGCCAGTGCAATTCTAATAAAAATCTCATCAGGAAAAGCTGATTCTAAACTTTATATAGAAATGCAAAGGACCTATAGTAGCCAAAATGATTTTGAAAAAGAAGAAAAAAATTGTAGAACACACCCCACCTGATTTGAAGACCGATGATAAAACCATGATAATCAACACAGTGTGGTACTGGCGAAGGTTAACAAATACATCAGTGGAGTCCAGAACCAGATCCACACAAAACGCAGTCAATTGGTTTTGACAAGGACATCAAGGCAATTCAATGGGTAAAGGAAAGTTATGTCAACAAATTGTTCTAAAACCACAAGTTACTCATATAGAAAAAAATGAGCTTCAACCCCTAACTCATACCATACGCAAAAAGTAGTTCAAAACTCATCACAGACTTCAACACAAAAGCTAAAACTAAAGCTTCTGGAAGAAAACATGGGAGATTACCTTTACAAGGTTGGAGTAGGCAAAGATCTTTTAGATGGAGCACCAAAAATAATAACCACAAAAGAAAAAGAATTGATAAATGTCCCCCTCCTTCTAGGGGAGTCCCAGAGTCTCCCTCTATAGCTGCCCTGCCCCTCTCCCCGCCTCCGCTGCTCCTCGAGGTACCAACACTCCCCACAGGCTGCACACAGAGTCCCCAGGCCTCCACTCCCATTGCCACCGTATTTCCCCAAAACAGGGGCCTTTGGGGGGTCATTCACACAACTCTTGCCATAATTCACTCATTTCCCTTCAAAGCAACTCACTCCCTTATACTTAAATCTTGTCTACCTTCCTTAGCTTTGTCTTAAACAATCAGTGCTGTGAAATCTCTAGTTGGATAGATATGTCATTTTCTTCGTTACGTATTAAAATAAATCCCCAGCTATTAAGAATGTGTTTAAATGTGTAAACAACCTAAAATTATTGCAGATATTGCACTTCTTTACACGTTCTTGCCATGTGTATAAATGTACATGTGTGTCTAATGGTGTGTGTGAGCAAAGGGGTGCATATGTGTGCATATGGGTGAGTGTGAGTATATGTATTTATGAATATGTATGAGTGTCAGAATGAGTGTAAGTGTACATATGTGTTCCTGCGTCTGCCTGGGTGTGCAGGGTGTAAGTGTTGGGGTACGATGGGACTGGAGGAAGACTAAACTGTCTACATAATGAGGAGTCCTAATGGGGTGCCTCCCCCTGCCCCGCCCAGCAAGGAGCCCCACTCACCAGGAACCAGGCAGGGCAGAGAAAAGGCACGTGGCCAGCAGCCCCTCCGCTCCCCTCCCTGCTTGTTTTTCCACAGGCCTTCCGAGGAGGAGGGAAGTCTGTCCTTGGCCCAGGGAGCACCTGGTGACAGCCAGCATCCTGGTAACCATGGCGGGGACTGGGAGGACTTCTGGGAACAGCAGGAGCCCGCGGGCGGGGGCAGATCCTCCGCTGCTATATTTACAGGTCTGGATTTAGCACAGGACCTCGAGGCGAGGGACCCAGCTCCCCAGTTTTCCATATGTTCATTCCCCTGGCAACCTGATGCACAGGATATTTTCAGGAGCCCAGAGAGGTTGGGTAATTAGCTCTAGGATATTCAGAATGAGAGCAGGATCCTGTCTCCTGGCTCTAAGGTCAAGGGGTTTTTCCTCTGCAGCACAGGCCGCACATCACTTCCAAAAGCCCCATGCCAGCCATTCCCTGGGCATGAGAACCCTGCGGGAATGCTGTGCCACTGATTTTACTGTGGCTGTTGTCATATACAGGTCCACCTCTGTCGTCTTAGCTAAGGGGCTCTTACACCGGTTCCCATGCCCCACTCCTCAGCCAGGGAGCAGCGGGTCTCTCGGATTCAGAAAACCAGTGAGTGCAGTGATACTGCACGTACCCACTCCAGGGTGCCGACCCAACAGCTGACTTCTGCCTGAGGGCTGGGGCAGGGTCCTGGAGGTGGGGAGGGTCTCTGGGGAAGGGCAGGGATGGCACTTGGAGGAGTCTCAGCACTGTGACTGGGAGCGTTTCAAAATTTAAATAATTCTGGCACATTCTGGCTGCATGTCAACCTTGTACAAAAGGATCCCTATGTTTTCCCTCGTCTCGAGGTAGAGAATGCAGAAGTCCCTCCCCCCCCCCCCCCACTCCCTTGCATTATGGACTGGGCCTTTCATGCCAGGCAGAATCCTGGAGACTGAAGATATTAAATCCTGAATCCGGCTTGCACCCCAGCAGCTCCTGTCCTACTCTCCTAGGAGATAGTCTCAGGAATCCAGCCCCAGTCCTGGGCCGCAGAGGTTGGTGCTAGTGAGGGGCAGTGTGCCCTGAGGGCCTGAGACCCATGTCACATGGCACCATGTGGAGTCCTGAGGGGCAGGTGGGTTGTGCACACAGGGCACTCAGGCCGGTTCTAGAACTCAGCCCCACACGGTGTCATTTAGGCCTCACAGTGGCAACTGGTCCAGGAACTCTGGACTAAAGAGGCTTCACCCGAAGGGGAGAATAAACCCTGTGTGTGGCAAGCGGGGTCACGGCAGCTCAAGGCCCCAGACAGCTGCCTGTGGACCTGTCTTCCCCTAACTTAGTTGTTCTCACAATTTAGTGAGCGGAGTCACCCTAGGGGACTAATAGGGGTATTTTAATATGAAATGGAGAGAAACAAGAACCCTATCAAACTGGGGATTTCCCAGCACACTCCATGGCAGATCCTGCTGGGGAGTCTGGGCCCCTCTGCTGGGCAAGGGCCTCCAGCCGTGTTCCCATCTTTGGGTCACTCCCCCCTGAACTCCAAGTTCTGGGGAAGGGAGCTGGGCCGACGACCCCACCAAGACTAACACAAAGAGAGAGTTTGCCCCTAAAAGTGAAATCTGGGTTGTGCTTTCAATAGAAGGGCATCGTATAGGCCGGAAAGGCCGGCATCAGCAAACGGCTCCCCTCCCCCGGCTGGTTTAGGCAGGAGGTGGGGCGTTCTGAGAAGCAGGACTCTGGGGCCAGGGAGCCGTGGGTTAGGACCATAGCCCTGGCCCTCTGGCTCCGTGACTGTGGATGTCCCCCACTTAAGACCCCACACAGACTTCCGGCTTCTCGTAGGAAAAAACCCTAAATCCTTTCAAGTCTTGTGATCTGGCCTGGACCAGAGCCAACCCCTCTGTCTGTGAAGTTCTCCTTCTCCCGCTCCCCCGTCTTCTGCAGTCAATACTTTCTCAGCCTTCAGCCCTCACTCCAAGGCCTCACCTGCCTGAGGAATCCTGTGTTAGCGTTTTCCAGAGAAACGATATGTCTATCTATATCTATATGTCTATCTATGGAGGGAGAGATAGATTTTAAGGAATTGTCTCACATGGTTGTGGGGGCTGGCAAGTCCAAAATTCATAGGGCAGGCTGGCAATTCCGGTAAGAGTTCATATTGTAATCTTGAGTCCGAAATCCACATGGCAGCAGATTGGAAACTCAGGCAAGGCTTCTCTGTTGCAGTCTTTTGGTTTTTTTGTTTGTTTGTTTTCTTTTTGCTTTTTGGTATGTGGGTAGCCCCTCGACTGGGAATCGAACCCAGGCCGCAGCACTGACAGCGCCGGCGCCGAAGCCTCAAGCCACTGCACCATCAGGGAACTCCTCTGTTGCAGTCTTGAGGCAGAATTCTGTCTTCTGAAACCTGAGCCTTTGCTGTTAAGGCCTTGGTGGGGGTGGAGGGTCATCCGCTTTACTTAAAATCTACTGATTGCAAATGTTAATCGCGTCTGAGGACTACCTTCACAGCAACAACTAGATGAGTGTTTGGCCAAATAACTGAGTACCATAGCCTAGCCAAACTGACACAGAAAATAAACCATCACACCTTCCCTGACCTCTAGAGAAGATCAGAATCTGGGGCTTTGTGTGCTCCTTCATGGAACTGTGACACTTCCTCATATTATCTGCTTAGCTTTGCTATTCTCCACATTTTCCACCATGTGCCTAAGGTGCGAATTTGTGTTATTTATTCTTCTCAGGACTCTGGGTGCTTATTATATCTCAACTTACTTTTTTCTTTAATTTTGATGAATTCTTACCCATGTTCTTCAAATATCTCTCCTTCCCCATTCTCTCTATTCTCCTGGTGTGCTAGCCAGGGTATGCTAGATCTTGTGATTTCCCCCCCATGTCCCTTAGCTATGGTTGATTCTGCATTTTTTTTTGGGGGGGTGGGGGGCTGGTTCTCTGGCTGGGAAGTGAACCCAGGCCATGGGGTTGAGAGTACTGAAGCCTAGTCACTACACCACCAGGGAACCCCCATTGCTTCTGCATTTTTGCCATATTTTTCTTCTCTTATTTTTCTTGCTCTGCTACTGGCAGAATGATTTTTATCAGAGGTATCACCCAACTTGCTATTAATAAATATCTCTTTACCTGTGTCTTATTCTTTCACCTTATCAATTTTAATAAATAATTTATTAAAACACTGCTTTTTGTTTCTAGAACTTCTATTTGGCTTGTTTTCCACTGATTTTTTTTATTCATATTATCATATTCTTTATTATTATTTCTTCTCTTTAAAAAATTTTTTTTTTTTTTTTTTTTTTTTTTTTTTTTTTTTTTTTTTTTTTTTTTTTTTTTTTTTTTTTTTTTTTTTTTTTTTTTTTTTTTTTAAAAATTTTTTTTTTTTTTTTTTTTTGTTTTTTGCTTTTTTTTGGTATGTGGGTAGCTCCCTGACTGGGAATCGAACCCTGGCCGCAGCACTGACAGCGCCAGCGCTGGAGCCTTAAGCCACTACACCACCAGGGAACTCCCCCCAAAAAAAATCTTTATAATCACCTAAAATGTTTATTTTATGTTTTCAGATTTTTCTATTATTTCCACTTCCTAGGGGGTGAAGTCTTCTGGAGTTTTGTTTTGTTTTGTTTGTTTTGGTCTTGTTTTTGGTTTTGTACTTATTGATTCTCTCTTGTGGTAGTTTGTTTCCCTGTGTGGCTTGTCATTTGTGACTGAGAACTCATCTTCACTGTGGGTTGTTTTGCTGTGTGATATCTGTGAGCCCTGCATTGTAAAAATGTTCTTACAGAGTACTTTGGGTTTTGCTTCTGTCAGAGCCCTAAATTTTGGGCTAAAAAAAATGTTCTTACAGAGTACTTTGGGTTTTGCTTCTATCAGAGCCCTAAATTCTGGGCTAATTTTATGTTAACCTTTTGGCACATAGTCCTGGGACCGGTGACATGCCAAGGGTTGTAGTAGGAGCAGTCCACTTCTCTCCTCTGGGACAGGCCTAGACCTTCCGTCTTTCACAGGAACTTCTCTCCCACCCAAACGCAGGACAAGGAGAACGTTTTGCTGCTCCTTCTGCAGGCCTGGTTTGTAGAGTTTTCCCAGCCTTCCTTTTCCCTTGATTAGGGCTCTCTTTTAGGACTACTAGCCTTAAAGGGATAAATTCCAGCTCTCTTCCTCAAACAGCCTGGGGCTGCCTCCTGTGTTTGCCAGGGCCTTAGTGCTCTAGGCTCCAGCTTTTATGGCCTTTAGTCAAAACCCAGGGAATCATAGGCTTAGCTTTCACTCCTCATCCTGGCTTTTAGTTCTTATACTATCTCTGGAATGTGAGGATTTTCCTTTTTTTCTTTTGAGTTTAGCTGTGTATTTTCAGGTCTTTTAAAAAATATTTTATGCAGGATTTCTATATGACAGCAAGAGAGGGTTGTCTGACACAGCTCAATCTGGCATGTTGCCAGAAGGGTTCTGCTGCATTGATCTCTGTATTATTCAAGTAACAGTAAATTCTCCCACTAGATTATAAACTTTTTTTTTTTTCTTTTTGGTATGTGGGTAGTTCCCTGACTGGGAATCGAACCCAGGCCGCAGCACTGACAGCGCCGAAGCCTTAGCCACTACACCATCAGGGAACTCCTAGATTACAAATTTGATGAGACAAGAACTGTGTTGGCTTTTGCTTCTAAGAAAGGACTGCACAGGAGTTCCCTGGTGGTGTAGTGGCTAAGGCTTTGGTGCTGTAAACACTGCAGCCTGGATTCAATTCCCAACCAGGGGACTACCCACATAAAAACAAAAACAAAAACAAAAATTAACCCACCCCCCAAACAAAAAGAAAGGACTGAGCATATGGTGGGAGATATATATATATTTTTTTTGGCGGGGGGAGGTTGGTTCCCTGAGCGGGGATTGAACTCAGGCTGTGGTGGTGAGAGCGCTGAAGCCTAGCCTCTACACCACCAGGGAACCCCCTCAATAAATATTCTTGAATGAATTAATGAAGATACTCTCTCTGGGGACATTATCACTTAAATCATAGGGCTATTGGGAGAACTTAGCAAGAGAAAGTATGCTAAATGCTTGGTATATGGTAGGAGCTCAGAGACTGTATCTATTATAATAGTCATGCCTACTAAGGCAAAGACTTGACCACGATGGGTTGGTTCCCTATGATTCAGCTGTCCCTCTTCACCTCGGACGTTAGTCCTGGCCTAGGATGGCAGAGAGGTTCTGTGAGTGTGGCCTCCTGACACTTCCTCAGAGTGCAAAGGTCAGTCACAGCATCCTGGTTTTAATCTGAACCCCAAGGCCTGAAAATGAATTGGCTGAAGTCGTCCCACCCCCCGATTGCTCCTGTCCTGCCTAGGAGTCCTTGACAATGCCATTACCAGTGATCCCTTGTACTGCCAGGATTTTTCTCTAGAAATCTCACATGTGAGAGGTTCTGTTGCAGAAAAATACATTTAATAAGTAATCATTTATATTTATTTATATCAATATTATTGCATTTTTATTCATCAAAGTCACTCAACTGTCAGGGCTTCCGAATCAGCATGAGGTAAAATAATTTTTGCCTGGAGCAAGGTAACATTTGAATCAGGCTGTGCAGCTTCTTTGGGGTGAATGCGGTGGGCACCCTGCTCCCATTCTTAACCCAAGGATTTGAAGAATCCAAAGGAAAAATTCCCACCTGAAGGGACACACGAGCAACAGCTGGGCCTCGCAAATGGGACCCAAGGAGGACACAAAGGGGCCTCTAAGATGGCACCCAGGGGGCAACGTCATAGGCATGACAATCCCAAGAAACAAGTCGACAGTGGAGAGATGCAAGAGGGGAAGTGACAAAGCTTACAATAAAATTTATGTAGCCTCAGGAAACAGAATTTAAAGTGTGTGTGTATGGCGGGGGGTGGGGGGGTAAAATCTCCTTGGCTTGCTGGACGGTTACACTCAACCAGTGAGGGGAAGTTTGAGCTCTGGACTCTAAATCGTGACACCTATTAAATGCCTATTATGTATCAGTCACCCTATTAAACTTAATGCTCTTCCTCAAAACCTAACTGCGAGGTTGTTACCACCCCTCACTTTACAAATGAGAAAACTGAGGCAGAGGGATCTTAAGGAACTTGTCCAAGGTCCTGTAGGCAGTTGGCTAAGTGTAGGTCAGGCTTGTCTGATTCCCAAGCCAAGTCACAGGCCGCGGGAGGGACTGCCTCTCCTGTGCATGTGAAAGGAGCTTTGCGCACTGGCTCCCAGGCTCCCAGTGAAGACTGCTTATTGGAACCTCCTGGGGATTTTTAAAAATGCAGATGCTTGAGTCCTACTGCCAGAGGTTTTAACTTAATGGGGCACATCAAGAGTTTAAAAAGCTCCCCAGGGAGTTCCCTGGTGGTGTAGTGGCTTAGGCTTTGGCACTGTCAACTCTGTGGCCTGGGTTCGTTTCCCAGCCAGGGAACTACCCACATAAAAAAATATATATATATAAATAAAAAGCTCCCCAGGTGATTCTAAAATGCAGCCAAAGTTGAGTGCCACTGGTTCCATGGGTACCAAGTTCCAAGTCCACCAAGGTCATTGACAGTGAAGGTCACTTGGCATGACCATTCCCAGATTTAAGGAAAAGGCCAACAAAACACAGGGCAGGAGTTCAAACTCAAAGTCCAAGATCTCTGCTTGGGACTGACCCAGAGCAAAACAGGGAAATAGGCACCAACCATAACATGATGATGGTGACAATGACAACACGATGGTTAGAACAATACTTTGGTAACAATTTATTGTACTGTACCAGGCACTCTACATGCTTTAGCTCACAGCGATGCTACAAGATGGGTGCAACAGGGAATTTCTCCATTTTATGGATGAGGACACTGAGGCACAGAGAGGTTCAGTGGCCAGTCCAAGGTCACTCAGCTGTTCTGACAACTGGTTTCTCTATGCCACCTCTGCAATCCAGGGACACTTGCAATGTTGTAGTCCCAGGCCCTGGCACAACTCTCCCACTGCCACCAGCCCCCTGTGTCTGATCTGCACTGGGGAGGAGGGAGTGGGCAACAAGGTGGGGGAATCCCGTCCCCACCCACAGGCTCTTACCGCCTGGTGGGGAGAGGAGGCTAGAGCACCTAGGCTCCTAGAGCAGGTGTGGGGGGAGTGGAAACAGGGCAGGGTGTGTCTGGGGCTCCCCTCAGCCTCCAGCTGATGGAGGGATCCTAACCCTGGGCAGGAGGCGCCCAAGGCCCCCCCAGCCGTCGGGGGACAAACTCCTGGGGCCGGCCACCTGGGCCGTGTTCCTGCCTGCACACCGCTCAGGGAGGGAGGGCAGGATCGTGGGTGAGGCACACCTGGGTCCCAGGCCCCACGCAAGTCTGCATCTTGCTTCCCCACCTATAGCACGTCCTCCTAGCAGGTTTCCGGGAAGAGTGGAAGCCCCCTCACTGGCAGCCATCTCCTCGCCTCGCCCTGCGCTTCATCACCAGAGCCCCGAGTGCCTGGAGAGCCGCTTTCCCAGGCGAATGGAAACTCTGAGAGGGACCACGGCTCCGTGTATTTCCCCAGCAAGCGGCGAGGGCCTGGCACCGGGCTCCTTTGGGAACACCCGCCGGGATGAACTGTTCCGGCCGGCAGGCCGGCAGCCGGACTGAATGAGCCGCCCCTCCCGGAGAGGCGCCCACGGCTACCCGGCGACTCCATTCCAGCCAGCGCGGGTGCCCGAGCACCGGTAAGTCTGGTCCTGGCCCGGGGGGCGCCGCCATGGTGGGGGACGGGGGCGGGGAGGGCTTTGAGGCCTAATCGGGAGCTCCGGGCCCAGGCACCAGCGTTTCTCAGTCTCCTTCCGTCCCTTTGGTATTAGAAGTCAAGAGTGTTCGTCTAAAACGCGGGCGCCAGGCCCAGGCCCCACGGCTGGAGTCAGACCTGGGCGTGGGCCCTGCGGGTCTACACGTTTCACCCCTTCCTGGGGGTTTCTCTCTTCTTTTCCTTCTTTATGTCTTTTTTCTTATTATTGTTTTTGCACAGTAAGGTGAGAGAACGTCTGCTACTTGGAAGAAACCAGGGCGAAGGGCAAGGAGGCCCAGCACGGGGCGCCCTGGCCCGGGCCGGGAGGCGCGGTGAGGAGGGGGCTCCGCCCAGGGCGGGCTCGCTCCCTGCGGGCCGCGGAAGGTGGGGTGGGGCTGGGAGGCTTCCTGGAGGAGGTGGAGCCCACTCGTTCATTATGAAAGAATGCTGCTCCGACGCGGCAGCCGGGGCGGAGAGGACGGGCACGGGGACGCACACGGCCGGGGGAGGCTGCGGCAGGACGGAGCGGGGGCGGGGCTGCCTCGCAGTCCCCGCAGAGCGCCTGGGGCTCCGGCTCCCACCGCGGGGACCTGACCTGGCTGTCCCGAGTGCCGTGGTGACTCGGGGATGGGAAGGCGAGAGACCAGGGCCCAAACGGCCCCCAGCGCCGGCCGAGGCAGCCCGAGAGCCACACAGGGGGCCTCAGCGCTCGGGACCACGGGCCCATCCCGCCCAGGCCCTGGCTGCCTCTTCAGAAGCAGCTCTGAGCGGAATATGGGGCCCCCGAGGCCGGTCAGCCTCAGCAGCGGCGCCTTCTCACAGCGTGCTCGTGTCCGAGGCAACACACGCCCGGCCGGCCATTCCTCACCCGTCCCCCGCTGCATGCTGGACCCGGAGCTCGGCTCCGCTGCTTAGCTGTGAGCAGCGGACGAAGCCCTGCTGTCACGGATCTACCCCTAAGAAGGGGCACAGACACTAAGACAATGAGCAAACTAATATATAACAAAATAAAAAAACCTCATGGACGCCATCACTAGTTCAGGGGTGACCTGAGGGCAAAGCGGAGCGCGAGGTGAGGAGGGAGCGGGAGGCGAGTATATGGGGATGGAGAGAGAATGGACTCTGGGTGGCCAGCACAGTGCCACACACGGACGATGCACTGCAGAATTGCACGCCTGGAAACTACGGTGTTTTTGCTAACCAATGCCATCCCAATCAGTTTAGCAGTAATAACAAAGAAAGAAATATATATAACATAACCAAGTCTAGTGGTGTTAGAGAGAAGTAGGAAGCAAGGTAAGGGGAGAGGAAGTGACTGTGGCGGGGAGAGGTGAGCTGGTCTTGCTTCGAGGCTGGCAAAGGCCCCTTAAGAGAAGCCGCTGGACCTGAGGGAGGGAAGGAAGCGGGGCGTGCAGACCTAGGGGAGGGAACGCAGGGAACGGCAAGGACGGCAGCCCAGAGCCCATTAGGAACTCGGGGCGTGTGAGGCACACCGAGGAGGCCAGCATGGCTCCAACGGAGGAAAGGCCAAGCGCGCGGTAGCAGCCGGGTGAGGAGGTGGGCGGGGCCACCGCGAGCCGAGGGGGTGGGGGAGGTGGGCGGGGCCACCGCGAGCCGGGGGGGGGTGGGCGGGGCCACCGCGGGGGCTTTGCGGCCAGGCCTTTTTCTCTGCGTCTGACAGGAGGCCCGGGGGCTTGGCGGGGAGGAGGGACAAGACCTGGTTTAGGTTTACAAAGATCGTTCTGGCGGCTTTGTAGAGGACAGACAACTGGCGGGGGACCCGTCAGCCGGCCACTGCGGTAGGTCGGGGAGAGAGAGGTGAGAGAGGATTAAGCTGCTGATGTGTTTTGAAAGTGGAGTTGACAGGAGTTGATAACGGAATGGAAGTGGAGGTGAGGGATGAGGAGGTGAGGGCAATTCCCAGGTTTGCCACATGAGCTTTTAAGTGGATGGTGCAGGGGAGGGGGAGTTAGGACGTCTGCTGGGGACACGTGAAGTTTGAAGAGCCGATCAGGCACCCTCGTGGAGGTGTTGAGCTGGACATAGGAGGCTGTGCGTGCAGATCTGGAGTGAGGGTCAGGGAGGCGAGGTGAGGCTGGAGACACATTTCATCGGCTTGTAGGTGGAGCTAACATGTGCGGGAGAGATGGGATCCCTGGGGACACTTAGAAGAAGCGAGGGGAAGGAGAGTGAGCACAGCCCAAGAACTGCCCCCTGCAGAGGTCTGGGAGAGGAGGCTGAGCCAGCCCAGGAGCCTGGAAGCTATGAGCTAAGAGTGAACCAGGCAAATGGGCTGTGCTGACTCAATTAAACTCGGGCAGGAAAGACTTCACTGTGCCAAAAGCTGCAATCAGCGGTGAGGCAGGGATCGCCCGGAATGTGTGCATTGCCAGGTTGGAGGTCATGAGTGACCTTGACAAGACAGCTTCATTCAGCAGGGTGGTGGGGACTTAGGTCTAATGAGAGTGAGGACAGGAGTGAATGGGATGGAAGGAGACAGGTGCAGGACAGAGATCAGTTGGAGGATGTTGCGAGACAAGGAAGCCGAGAAGTGGAGCCACAGACTAGTTTGCTGCACCTGCAGGGAGAGGAAGGTTGGGACGGTCACTGATGACCTGCTGGGAGGTTTCAGAGCCTCAGACTGATAGGTGGGCACTGCTGTTAGTCAGGAGGCCACAGGCCGCCTCTGAGATTGGAAGAAAGAAGAGAAAGGATAAATATGTAGGTATCTCTGAGGGAAGCAGAGGGCTTCTGCCAAAGTTCTTTCCTCTCTGCCCTGAGCTTTCCCCATCACTGTTTTTAGAAGCCTGCCTATTAGCCACGGAAAGAGAAAGATGCTACCTAAAGTGCCCGCCTACCGCTGTCACCCTTCTTAGCAGCCAAGAGTGTAGCCGAGGTGAATGCTGATGGGGATGAACTCTAGTTAGAGCCCCTTTTGCCTCAGGCTGAATCTGCCTGGTGGGTCTGGTCGGAAAAACTGGCCTGGCTGGGGCAGAGAGCAGGACAGGACATCCGTGGTCTGCTGCAGCCCCACGACGGGACTTCACCGCTGGGTGATGCATCATTCGTTACCTCAAGAACCCTGCTGAGGGCCAGTGACACAGAGTGGCTGAAGGGACCCCTGGCAGGGAGGAGCCCTTCCTGCTGTCTCATTGTTTCCAGAAGGCTCCCTGCGCCCACACCGGTGACCTTTGTACCCAGAAAAAGCCAATGTCACCGGGAGGTGTGCTACTCAAAGTGGGTCCCTGAACCAACAGCATCAGCAACAGCACCAACTGGGATCCTGCTAAAAATACAGAATCTCAGACCTCCTGAATCAGTCCTAGTTTAACCAAATTCCCTGGTGACTCTAATGTGCTAACTTAACCACTTACTTTGAGAACCACTAATTTAAACCATGAAGGTATTTATTTGGGGAGTTAGATTCCAAGGTAGCTCCAGGTAGGTCCAGTGATATAACTGAGGACTAACCATCATCAGAGGGTTTTCAAAAACTCCTTGGACTTCTTGCCTCATGGCTATAAGATGGCTGCCACACCTCCTGGAATCAGGCATCCACGTGATAAGGTTCAAGGGTTGAGACTGGGGTGCAGGGCCAAGGGGATAATGAGTGTTTTGTGACTTCTTTCCTTTTGTCAAGCAGGAAAAAATCTTTCCCAGATCCCCACGGTTCTGTTTGGGCTAAGACAGGTCACCCTTAGTTGCTAGGGAGTCTGGGAAAGTGAATTTTTAGCTTTTTTGTTGTTCATAGGAGGAAGCAAAAAATGGAAAGGTATTGGGGTGCCTTAAAAGGCACACACGAAATACAGTTGCACATGTGGCAAATGTAACACTAACTAATTAAGTAATTAGCTAATTATTTATGAGGGAAAACAGGAAAGATCAGGGACTTCCATTAATCTTGTTTTCAATTTTTTTTTTTTTGGTAGCTCCCTGGCTGGGAATCGAACCCAGGCCATGACGTTGAGAGCACCAAGGCCTAGTCGCTCTACCACCAGGGAACCCCCAGTTTTCTATTTATTGATCAATTAATTGATCATTTTTTCTGTTTCATTGATTTACTTCATGTTTGTCCAGATCAACAAGCAAAAGGTTGCTTTTTAAAATAAAAGCTCCTTTGTAAGCAACAATTCCCATCCGAATGCAAGCTTTGTGTATTGTTCCTAGCTCAGTGTCACCAAGGTGGAGACACCAAGAAATGAGATAGCATTAATTTATTAATGCTCTTCAAACTAATAGGAAAAAAGCCTTATAGAAAAATCCTTAGAATTTTACATATCCTTTAACACAGAAATTCCTCTTGAGGGAGTTAGTCCTGAGAAAAAAAATCATGTATCCATTTCAGATGTAGTCATTGACAAGCTGCTTATAAAAATTTGGAACAACCTATATGTCCAACGACAGGACTTTGGTTGGATGATACAGCCATACTATTAATAAGTAGCCATAAAAAAGTGATGAGTTGAGTAGTATTTAATGGCATGGGAAAGTGGTTACAATATATTGCTAAGTGAAAAAAGCAGTTTATAAGCAATATGTAGTATAATTACATTTTTTATTTATTTATTTATTTATTTTTTTGCTTTTTGGTATGTGGGTAGCTCCCTGACTGGGAATCGAACCCAGGCCGCAGCGCCGACAGCGCCAGCGCCGAAGCCTTAGCCGCTACACCATCAGGGAACTCCCCATTTTAATTTTT
>PVJL010000544.1:252642-391619 GCA_004026885.1 Lyroderma lyra | reverse complement strand
ACAGATTTAATTCAATGCCTATCAAAATCCCACAATCATACTTTCACAAAATAGATAAAAGAATTATCAGATTTATATGGAACCACAAAAGACCTCAAATTGCCAAAGCAATACTACATAAAAAGAATAAGGCTGGTGATATTACTCTCCCTGACTTCAATTTATATTACAAAGCATCCATAGTCAAAACAGCTTGGTATTGGCAGAAAAACAGAAACATAAACCAATGGAACAGAACTGACAACCCAGAAATAAATCCACGAATTTATGGACAAATAATTTTTTATAAAGGAGCAAACATTATGCAAGGGGGAAAAGACAGCTTCTACAATAGGTGGTGCTGGGAAAGCTGAAAAACATATGCAAAAGAATGAACCTGAGCTGTGAACTCTCGTCATATACAACAATTAACTGAAAATGGATTAAAGACCTTCATATAAGACCCAAAACAATAAACTGTGTAGAAGAAAACATAGGCACTAAACTTACAGACCTAGGGCTCAAGGAAGATTTTGTGAACCTGACCTCAAAGGCAAGGGAAGTAAAAGCAAAAATACATGAATGGGACTATATCAAACTAAAAAGCTTCTGCACGGCCAAAGAAACCATCGACAAAACAAAGAGAAAGCCAACTGAATGGGAGAAAATATTTGCAAACACATCAGATAAGAGTCTAATATCTAAAATATATAAAGAACTGATACAACTTGACAATGAAAAAACAAACAACCCAATTAAAAAGTGGGCAGAGGAACTAAACAGACACTTCTCTCATGAAGAAAAACAAATGGCCAGCAGACATATAAAAAAATGCTCATCCTCATTAGCTATCAGGGAAATGCAAATCAAAACCACAATGAGATACCACCTCACACCTGTGAGAATGGCTGTTATCAACAAGACAAGGAGTAACAAGTGCTGGAGAGGATGTGGAGAGAAAGGAACTCTCGCATACTGCTTGTGGGAGTGCAAACTGGTACAACCACTGTGGAAGGCAGTGTGGAGGTTCCTCAGAAAATTGGGAATGGAGCTACCATTTGACCCAGCAATCCCCCTTCTGGGGATCACCCAAAAAACTTGAAAACCTTTGTCCATGAACACTTATGTACCCCAATGTTCATGGTAGCGATGTTCACAGTGGCCAAAACATGGAAACAACCAAAGTGCCCTGAGACAGATGACTGAATAAAGAAGCTGTGGTACATATACACAATGGAATATTACTCAGCTATAAGAAAAGATAAAAATTGCCATTTACAACAAAATGGATGGACCTAGAGATCATCATGCTAAGCGAAATAAGCCAGTCAGAAAAAAACAAAACCTATGACTTCACTCATATGCAGAATATAAATCTGAAAGCATCAAAGAAAAAAGGGAACAAACAAAACCCCATGGACACAATCAATAGTTTAATGTTTATTTGGGGACAAGTGGGGAGGGGATGGGAGAAGGGGGAGGGGTGGAAGAGGAGGGAGCGGGAGCTAAATATATGGTGATGGAAAGAGAACTCACACTGGATGGTGAACTTATTATACAACAAGTTCGCAATGCACTGTAGAATTGTACACCTGGAACCTGTGTAATTCTTGCTAACCAATATCACCCCAATAATTCTAACAACAAGATAAAAAAAAAAGACAGAAAGAGAATTCTAAAAACAAGAAGAGAGAGACAACTAGTTACTTACAAGAGAGCTTCCATAAGACTATCAGCTGATTTCTCAACAAAAATTTTGCCTGCCAGAAGGGAGTGAAAGGAAATATTCAAAGAGATAAAAAGCAAGAGCCATTATTTCTTGAGGAAAAGCAACAAAATGGCAGCATAAGAGGGACCTCTGAAAAATTCCTCTGGAGATTACAACTAATAAAACACCTATACCTCAACCAAGGACCTGCTACACAATGCACAGAGCTGAGAAACCCACTCAGGGGTTCCCTGGTTGTGTAGTAGCTAGGCTTCAGTGCTCTCAGTGCTGTGGCCTGGGTTCAATTCCCAGCCAGGAAAAAAACAAAAAAGAAAAAAGAAAAGAAAAAGAACAAAGAGAAATCCACTCGTCACATTAGGGTACAGAGAATTGAATAAGACAAAAGGGAAAGAGCAGGAACACAGCCAGTGTGGGACCCCACTTGGAACTCTATCACTGGGGAAGGGAGGGAGAAGAAAAGGGCAAAAAAGTTCTCCAGACCTCACTCAGTCTGCAAAACAGAGGAAAGGAGGCTCACAAGTGGGGTCATTAGCTATCACAATTACCTCACTTTGGTTCCAGGAGGTGCAGAACTGGTTGCAAAATGCAGCAGCCAGACCTCACACCGGTTCCCAGAGGAGGGGGAGCCACAGTGTGGTGAGGAGCCGCAGTGTAAATGCTCCAGCCAGGAAGGAGAAGGAAAGAGGGGGCTGCATGCAAGTTTCTTGGCTCACAACCAAGATGATCTGAAAGATCAGCATACAGAACAGCTGACCCTAAGGCACAGGGCAGAGTACAACATGGGGCAAACCAAGAACAGAAAGGCATAATCATGCCCAAACTGCCTGCCTGAGCCCCAGAGCCACAGGAAGAAATCAAACGCCCCTCTTCAACAGACCTCTGCCCACCCAGTGTCAGCAGTGAACATCAAAGAAACTGCAGCAGCATTTTTGTCAAAATGAGAAACCAGAGAAAGGCAGCTCAAATTAAAGAGATGAGGATAGATGACCCATCAGAAACAGAGCTCAAAGCAACAATTATAAAAATGCTTAAGGAACTGAATAATAATTTCAACAGAGAGATAGCAAGCATCAAAAAAGACTTACAAACCATTATAAAGGACCAGAGAGTGATAATGACTACATTAACTGAAATGAAGAATAGAATAAAAATCACTTTTAGATAAAATAGAAGCACAAAGCAGTGATATGCAGGAAAATCCAGCAGAAAACTCTCAACGAGATCAATTAGAAAATTATTTCCAAAAAAAAAAGAAGATGGATTGAGATTCCTCTGGGACTATACCAAATGTAAAAATAGAATAATAGGTGTGCCAAAGGGACAAAGGAAAAGCAAGGGATCAAGAAATTATTTGAAGAATTGATGACTGAAAATTTTTCTAACCTGGTGAAGGAAATTGACGTATCAGTCCAGGATGCACAAAGAATTCCGAACAAGATGATTGCAAACAGGAATACACTGAGACACGTTGTAATTAAAATGGCAAAAAGTTAAAGAAGAAGAGAAAATTGTAAAAACAGCAAGAGAAATATAAGTAATAACTTATAAAGGGACACCCATTCAACTCTCAGCTGATTTTTCAGAGGAAATTTTACAGGCCAGAAGAAATTGGCAAAAAATATTCAACATGATGAAGACCAAGGATCTATAATCAAGAATAATGTATCCAGCAAGGCTAGCATTCAAAATTGAAGGACAGATAAAAAGCTTCTCAGGTAAGAAAAAGCTAAAGGAATTCTTTACCACCAAACCAGTGCTACAAAGAATGTTAGAGGGACTTCCTTAAGATAAGAGGAGAGATAGAAGAGTGGGTAAAATAAGGGAAAGGAATAGAGAAATTCAGTTTTATTGTTAAGAGAAAATTGAAATCAACAAAGAAACAAAGCTCATGGACACAGTCAAAATAATTCAGTAGCTACCTAAGGGTAAGGGGGAAGATGCGGGGGGCGGGGGGCAGGTGGGAAGGGTAGGGACACAAATATATGATGATGGAAAAAGGACTCTGTGTGATGAACACATAGAAGATGTAATGTAGAACTGTTCACCTGGGACCTATGAAATTTTTATTAATCAATGCCACGCAAATAAATTTAAAAAAAATAATAAAAGCAAGGGCCTACAACCATGACTACTCTACGCAGCAAGACTAGCATTTAAATTTTAAGGAGAGATAAAGAGCTTCCCAGACAAGAAAATACTAAAGGAGACCATTACTACCAAGCCAGTATTACAAGAAATGTTAAAGGAACTTCTTTAAAAGGAGGAGGGGGAGAAACAAACAAACAAACAAACCAAAGAAAAACTATGAATAGTAAAATAGCAATAACTACATACCTATCAATAACCACTTTAAATGTAAATGGATTAAATGCTCCAATTAAAAGACATAGAGTAGCTGAATGGATAAGAAGACAAGATCCATATATGTGCTATCTACAAGATATCCATCTCAGATTGAAAGACACATATAGACTGAAAGTAAAGAGGAGGGCAAAGATATTTCATGCAAATGGAAACAAACAAAAATAAATTCTGGGATAGCAATACTATGTCAGACAAAATAAACTTTAAAACAAAAACTATAATGAGACAAAGAAGGACATTATATAATGATAAAA
The DNA here is from genome assembly GCA_004026885.1 of Lyroderma lyra. Lineage (NCBI taxonomy): Eukaryota > Metazoa > Chordata > Mammalia > Chiroptera > Megadermatidae > Lyroderma > Lyroderma lyra. The sequence continues at coordinate 387,293 of PVJL010000544.1, read as the reverse complement.
GAATCAATACAACAAGAGGACATAACCCTAAGAATGTCTATGAACTCAACATAGGAGCACCTAAATAAGAGAAACATTGACTGACATAAAAGCAGAAATTGACAGTAACAAAATCATAGTAGGGAACTTTAACACCCCATTGACACTAATGGACAGATCTTTCAGACAGAAAAATCAACAAGGAAAGAGTAGCCTTAGATGACACACTAGATCAGATGGATTTATTTCACATTTTTAGAGCATTTCACCCTAAAGCAGCAGAATACATCTTCTTTTCAAGTGCACATGGAACATTCTTCAAAATAGATCACATGTTGCATCACAAAACAATAAATTTAAGATTGAAATTATATCACTCCTCTTCTCTGACCACAATGGTATGCTACTATAAATCAATTATTTAAAAATTCCTGAAAAACATGTCAACACATGGAAGCTAAACAACATACTACTAAGAAATGAATGTGTTAACAAAGAGATCAAGAAAGAAATAAAAAAGATACCATGAGACAATTGAAAATGAAAACACAATGACCCCAAAATTTGTGAGACATGGTGAAAGAAGTCCTAAGAGAAAAATTTATAGCAATGCAGGCCTACCTCAAGTAAAAGGAAATATTTGAAGTGAACAATCTAAATTTACACCTAAGGAAAATGAAAAAACAAACAAACAGCAAACAAAGCCCAAAGTGAGTACAAGGAAGAAAATAATAAATATCAGAATGGAAATAAACAAATTAGAGGTAAAAAAAAAAAAAAATACCGAAGAACAATGAAGCCAAGAACTGGTTCTTTGAAAAGATGAACAAAATTGATAAACCTTTCACCAGACTCATCAAGTAAAAAAGCTAAATAAAATCAGAAATGAAACAGGAGAAGTCACAATGGACACCACATAAATACAAAGAATTTTAAGAAAATAGTACAAGCAATTATGTGACAACAAATTGGACAATCTATAAGAAACATATAAATTCCTAAAAGTATACAATCTTCCAAGACTGAAACAAGAAGAAACATGAAATCTGAACTGACCACCTATAACTAATAAAATCAAATCAGTAATCAACAAGCTCTCAACAAACAAAAGTCCTGGACCACATTGTTTCACAGGTGAATTTTACCAAACATTCCAAAAAAAAAAAAAAAAAAGAAAGAAAAGAAAGAAAAGAAAGAAGAATTAACACCTATTTTTCTCAAATTATTCCAAAGAATTAAGAGTAAGGAAGACTTCCAAGGTCATTCTACAAGGCCACCATTACCCTGATTCCAAAGTCATGCAAATACATTTTAAAAATAGAAAAATATAAGCTGATATTTCTAATAAACATAGATGCAAAAATCCTCAACAAAGTATCACCAAACTGAACTCAGCAATACATTAAAAAGATTATATACCATAATCAAGTGAGATTTATTCCTACGATGCACTTTTGGTTCAATATCTGTAAATCAATTAGTGTGATACACCACAAAAACAAAATAAAAGAAAAAATTATATGATCATGTTAATAGATGCAGAAAAAGCATTTGACAAAATTTAGCATTCATTTATGATAAAAACTCTCAGCAAAGTAGGAACAGAGGGAACATATTTTAACATAATAAAAGACATATATGACAAACCTACAGCTAACATCATACTCAATGGGGAAAAGCTAAAGCATTCTCTATTCAATCAGGAACCAAGACAAGGATGTCCACTTCAGCCACTTATATTTACATAGTATTGGACATCCTACCTACAGCAATCAGACAAAAAAAAAAAAAAAAAAGAAAGAAAGAAAAGAAAAAAAAAAGGCATCCAAATTGGAAAGGAAGAAGTAAAACTGTTATTACTTGCAGGTGACATTAGACCATATGGAAAGAACGCCAAAGATTTCACCAAAAAAATATGAACTGATAAATTCATTTAGTAAAGTAACAGGGTACAAAATTAATATTCAAAAATTAGTTACATTTTTATATAACAGTAACAAACTACCAGAGAAATTAAAACAATTCTATTTACAATTGCATAAAAAAAAAATGCCCAGAAACGAATTTAACCAAGGAAGTAAAAGGCCCGTACTCAGAAAATTGTAAGACACTGAAGAGAGAAATTGAAGAAGTTATAAAATAAATGTATGCATATACCATGCTGATAGAAAGAATTAACATAGTTAAAAGGTTCATAATAACCCAAAGCAATCTATAGATTTAATGCAATCCCTATCAAAATAACAATGGCATTTTTCACAGAACTAGAACAAATAATCCTAAAATTTATGTGGAGCCATAAAAAAACTCCGAATAGCAACAGCAATCTTGGGAAAGAACCAAGCTGAAGGTATCACACTACATGATATCAAACTATATTACAATGCCATAGATATCAAAGTAGCATGGTATTAGCATCAAAACAGACACATAGATCAGTAAAACAGAATAGAGAGCCCAGAAATCAATCTATGTCTAATGTGGTTGTTGCCTTCCAACTGCCAACCCATCTGTCCCCATGACATCCTAAGGCAGGAGCTAAGTGTGAAGGCCACGAGGGCATGGAATATCTAGGAGACAGAACTGACCCTCTCTCAGGGGTACTGTCCCTCCCTCACTCGTGCACCTCACATCACCCTGTATGGCCCCGGAGGATGGCTGGTTAGTCAGTGACGGGTAAGATTCCTCAAGAGAGGAACAACCTAAGACAGGCACAGTCACATAGGGGCCATCAGGAAAGATCTGGGGCTCTACAGAGTTGAGGCATAGACCCTCACCCTCTCTGAGGTTAATCTCCTACCCTCTGGCTGTCTTGTGTTCCACGCTGCTCCAGTGGTGACCTGAAAGAACGATATAAGTCATGCTTCCTTAGAGATGACTTGGATACTGAGTCAATCTCCTGGGATGGTTTTGGTACACTGAGTCCTTGGGGCTATATGTAGAAACACAGTGCATGTTGAAACACAGTGGGGACTTTTGGAAAAAGCAATTAGCTAGGCAAGGTAACTCACAGACCATGAAATAAACAGTGACTTTCTTGTATATCCATCAATAAAAGTTATGCATTGGTCTGATTCTGGGCTCTAAATCCTTGAGGCTGGAGTCCCTTGGCCTTGCTTGTAATACATTTTTTACTATGATCTTTCATCACTTTTCACTATCCTTCTTGTTCTCCCACGGCTCATGTCATGCTAGACATGACAGTGGTCATTTAATTTATGACCAAAAAAACCAATAATATGCCTTGGGGTGAAGATAGTCTATTCAACAAATGATGCTGAGAAAACTGAATAAATACATGCAAAAAAAAAAAAAAAAAAAAAGGAAGGGAAGAAACTGAACCACCTTCTTACTTCATATAAAAGGATAAACTCAAAATGGATTAAAGACTTAAATGTAAGACCTGAAACCATAAAACCCCTAGAAGAAAACATAGGCAGTACACTCTCACATATTAACTTTAGTCATATTTTTACTGATGTATCTCCTTGGGCAAGGGAAAGAAAAGAAAAAATAAACAAGTGTGACTATATCAAACTAAAATGTTTTTGCCCAGCAAAGAAAATCAATAAACAAAAAGACATCCTACTGAATGGGAGAAGATATTTATCAATGATATATCGAATATGGGGTTACTATCCAAAATTTATTATTTTTAAAAAAGTCATACATCTCAATCCCTCCAAAAAAAATTCAATTTAAAAATGGGCAGAGGACCTAAATAGACATTTCTCCAAAGTAGACATATAGATAGCCAGTAGACATATGAAAAGATGCTCAACATCACTAATCATTACAGAAATGCAAATTAAAACCACAATGAGATATGACCTCACACCTGTCAAAATGCCCATTATCAATAAGTCAACAAAAAACAAATATTGGCAAGGATGTGAAGAAAACATGGGATTGCAAATTTGTGCAGCCTCTAAGGAAAATGGTATGGAAGTTCCTCAAAAAAATTAAAAGTAGAACTACCTTAATGACCCAGCAATACCACACCTGGGGAGTTATCCAAAGAAATCCAAAACACTAATTTGAAAATCTATATACAGACCTATGTTCACTGAAGTGTTATTTACAATAACCAAGATATGGAAACAACTAAAATGTCCATCAGTAGACAACTGGATAAAGAAATCGTGGTACTTATATACACTGGAATATTACTTGGTCATAAAAAAGAATGAAATATTACTATTTGTGACCATGTAGATGGACCTAGAAGGTATTATGCTAAGTGAAACAAGTCAGATTGAGAATACAATATGATCTCAATTATATGGTGAATTTAAAGAACAAGATAATGAACAAACAAAACAGAAATAGACTCATAGATACAGAGAACAAATTGATGGTTACTAGATGGATGGGGCATTGGGAGGCTGCATGTGAAAGTTGAAGGGATTAAGAAGTACAAATTGGTAGTTCTAATATAGTCATATTAAAGTGCAGTATGGGGATTTAGTCAATAATAATTGTAAAAGCTATGTATGGTGTCAGATGGATAATGGATTATTGGGGTTATCACATTGTGAGGTATATAAATATTTAATCACTACTTTGTTTTGTACACCTGAAACCAATAAATGAAAAGAGAGAGAGGTTGTCAGTGCTGGAAACCTTATAAATGGGAATGAAGTAGAAATGAGATAGCAAGGGCTGAGTAAGTCTTTGTCAGTTGTCAATTCCCATAGTTGCTTAAGGTTTGTCTTGCCTGAGAGTTGAAAGAGATTGCAGAAGAAATACAATTTCTTACTCTATGATTTGTTCCACATGTTGAGTTTGCCTCAGTCAATGATTATCGGTGAACCTGATCTTATGACTAATTTTACACTGATAAAATGAGATAGAGTAGAGAAAGAGGGGGGTCAATATCATGAGGTAAGTGATAATTTCCCAGAAAAGATGACTTATTTTCCGTTTAAGTTCTGTTCATCAAAATCTCTGCCTCAGGGAGCCAGCCTGAGTCAAGATTTTTGAAATAAACTAAGTTTACCTTCAACACTCTTCCCTGCCATTTTTCTGCTCCTCCCTTGGTGTCATTGCTCTCAGTATGCCTCCTGGCTGTGAGGTCTACACACTCAAACATTGCCTTCTGCCTCACACCAAGTCTTCCCCACCTCAACTGCCCCACGAAAATGTTTTGACACATACTCATTGAGGGCATAATGTGCACGAGTCACCAAGAAGGTTCTAAAGGTACAGTAGGACATAAAGGATAAGAGTTACAGAGAATTACCATGTTCTGTATTCCAGTATAATTTAATTTCCAAACTCTTGGTTTATACCAAGTCAGACAGTCAAAAAAATATCCACTAATCTATGTTATAATATAAATGATACCATACTTTATCCTCTGATGAGTACCTTCATTTTAAGAGGATCTCCAGAGATGCAAAACTCATCCTAAATGGATGAATCCCCTGATGGCAGAAATTTTAATAGACAACACTCTCATGAGGGAGATATGCTGGGTCCAGAAGGTACATTTCAAACCATACAGTAAAGAGATTGGTTTATACCAAGTCAGACTGTCAAATGGTCTCCATAAAACATGTAAAATGCTTAATAAAAATGTATTAACTAACTAAATAGAAAGATAAATATATAGAGAGAGGTGGATGATAAATGCACAAATGATCTGGAAAGTTTACTGATGATGACTTAAATGACATCTTGCCACATACTAATAAACAGAATTGTTAATAGGTATTGGAGAACTGAAAAGGCAAATAGGAAACCCTGATTGTATCATGGAAATGGAAGAAAGCAGATATTATGGGTAGGGCTGGGAGAGTAAAAAGAAGAGTTTGGAAATTAAATCTTAGAAACTTGAAGGAGAAGCCTTTAAGGGCTGGCACTCAGACTTCTGAGGAGGTGGTGCCACTCAGAAGTTAGTGGGGCTCCAGCTCTTTGGAGGAGGGACCACAGAGCAGGGCTCAGACCTCTGAAAAAGGGACATATGCATAAGCTGTTGTCTCTAGATAGGTGCAATGGAGCTACTTCTAAGACTGCTGGGAAAATTGCAAACTAGAATCAACTATGGCCAATGGAAGGCACTGCCCTCATGGTGAACATCCTTTGCTGAGATATGAGAGAAGAATGGGAAGTGGACCAAAAGGACCCATGCCTTTCTGCTACCTCCACGCACGGGTCTCCCTCCATCACCCTCTATTGATGGGGCCTAGCTGGGGTCCAGCTGGCAAAGGAGTAATGGGGTTTGCAGAATCCCTGGGAGGGGAACAGCATATACAAAGACCCTTTAGAGAGAAAGATTATGGCCTGTTTTAGAAACTGAAAGAGAATCAGCATGATAGCAGTGGAAGGGTTAGAAAAGATAAAGGTTGGATGAAAGAGAGGTTGAAAGAAATAGAAAACTTCTTGAAAACCTTCCAAGAATCTTGAAGTCCCAAGGAAGAGTTTGGACATTTTCCTGGAGGCTGAGGGAAACAATTGAAGGGTTTTAAGCAGAGAAAAGTATATACAGTAGACTCTCAGTTAATTGGCACCCATGGGGTTTGGTTGATGCAAGATACGTGTAGTTTCTGGTTGCTTGAGAGTTACTATTAAAAATAGGCTTAACTAATGCTATCCCCTATTATACTATGAACTCTGTATTGCTTTGATATTAATATTGAAATACAGTACTTGAAAGCAAATTAAGGCTTCTTTGCTCGAGCCCGCTCCTACCTCTTTGGAGTGTACTTTCCCCTCAATAAACTATCTTTTTGTTTCACCACTTAAAAAAATAAACAAAAACAAATTAAGACTAATAAAGACAAACAATGTAAAACAGTTTTATTATAAAAACAGCTTTGTGAATGCAGTGTCCAATTTTAGTTAAATGGCAGTCACTAAACTCTTCAACTTAATGAACTTCACTAACATAATTTTTTAACTCAAGTAAATTAGAAAAAATACACAAACATACAACATGTAAAACTGTTACAGCAGGGGTAGAGAGTGTGCTGGGTAGACATCACATCAGGATTATCAGGATCTGATGATGTAGCTAGGACAGGATCAGGAGAAGTGGCTGTGGATAGTTTTAGATCAACATCAGTAGGTGATGCTGTTCTAGCACACTCGTATGCAGCTTTCTTTAAAAATGAACATATATCAGCTTATTTTGAGGACTTAACCTCTGACACAAAGGAAGGTTTTGCATGATGTACAGCTGAAAAATATGCTGAGAAATGAAAAAGAGTTGATGTTCTTCAAAAGCTATTACAGTTTCAAATGCTGCAGTAGCTCTCTGCCAGGATAGTTTTTCCACCTCACACCCATCATCATCACTCTCTTCCTCCTCTGCAACATTCACTTATCTGTGATTCATAACAGCTTCTGCAATGTCTTCCATAGTACATCTATGAGTTACCAGAATAGCTTTTTCTCCAGCAAGCCAGTCATCGAGTCCATCTTAAGACAAATCAATTTTGTGATTAGGAGAGTCAGCTAATTCACAGATTTCATCATAAACTCTGCTAGTGGCAGCTGTGCTATTAACTGGAAACACTTCAAAGTCAACAGAGGAGGAGGAGGAGGATTCCACAGACATCACAGCTGGCCACAACTTCCTCCAACATTTCCGTAATGTTTCACTTCTCACAAAATCCCAAGCACGACTGACAGTATAGTTAGCAATTTTGAGGTTGAACTTTTTCTGAAAGTTCAGAAATGTCCCATCAAAATTAATCACTTTGATCCTTTTGTAGTTCATAAGCGTGATGATTGGGTGTTCATGCGCTTGTGTGAGATGTGCCACCCACAAACCTTGTTACAATGTCGGCACATTACCCATCTGATGTGAACTTGAAAAAAAAAATTAGTCACTTTTCACATGAAGTCGTGCATGTAGAACATTTTTACATTCTGTATCTCTCCCTGATCCATTGGTTGGATCAGACTTGTGATAATAGTTGGAAGATAATACACAAAAATGATGCCATTAATGAAGCTCTTCCACAAGAGGGTGTGTACAACAATTCTCCAGGAACAACAAAAGGTTACTGTTCTCTGATGTTCCCTTATTTCATAAATTTTCTTTAACACTTTGGACAAATGAGTAATAAAACCACTTGATAGAAATTTCTGTGTCCATCCAACTGTTATTCTGTGATAACCTATAGGAAGTTTAGTTATGCCTTTAAAGCACCATGGTTTAGCAAATTTGCTGACCACACACAACTATATGATTTCCCCGATGCATTTGCACAAGTGAGCACAGTTATACACTCTTTATTTAGCCTGTACCTATGAGCTACCTTCTCATTATCACCAGCCAAAGTAGAATTAGGCAGACACTTTGACATTAATCCAGTCTCACTACTCATTCTAAATCTGCTCTGGGTTCAAACCATTTTCTGCAGTCAATTTACTAAACACATCACAAAATGAACCTGTGGCCTCAAAATCAGCTGATTTCTGCTCACCTGACAAGTCCAGCTTACAGATGCCATGGCGAACCTTGAAGTGGGTAAGCCAGTCACTTGAAAATGAACACTGACCTTGAATGTTCATTGGCTTTTCTTTCTGACAGACCTCATGTGTACTGCCGAAGCAAGCACTCAATGTTTATTTTCTTATGGAATTCTCTCACTTTTTCTGTAACATGGGTCCAGAAATACAACCACTCTCAAATCTTTTCAGGGAAAACCACTCATTTAGGGACTGGTCAAGCACTTTCACTTTCATTATATGAAGAGTATGATGCTTCTCCACATTCTTATCACTCTCCAACTTAACATAAATCTCCTTCACCTTCTGAGACTGAGCCTTAATGTCATAGATTATTGATGAACCAACATTAAATTATTTCATGAGCACTGCAGGATTCTCACCTTTCTCAAGCCTCTTGCGTTGTTTCCATCTTCTGCTGGAGGGTAAACACCACGCATTTACACTTACTTGGGACCTGTTTTGGCATACTTGGGGTTGGGTGAGAACACAACATTTGAATAATAATAATAGCTCCCAACTGACTGGTATGGTTACACGCAGTGAATTGGAGGGCGGTGTCTGGGGAGCACTGTGGTGTGTGAGGCCTGGGCTTACCCATAATATGAAAGTGGCAGGCCAACTTTAAACTTACATTTCTGCTAGAAATTTATTTTTATTTTTATTTGAAGTGTTATTGCTTCTGTTTTTTTGTTGGTTGCTTGGGATTGCCAACTATTTACATTCCAGTTAATGGAAAGTCTACTGTAAAAAGATTTATACTTTAATTTTTTTAAAAAGTAAGCTTTCTTTAATACCAACAAGTACTGGTATATAGTCCCACCACCCAGAGAAGTCCTAACGATATATTAATGGTTAAAAGTGATATATGCTGATTTAAAATAGTTTAATTTTTTTAACTATATAGATTGATATAAAGTGAAAAATTAATACATCATCACCAAATTGTTAAATTGAGAAAATTTAAGGGATACATCAACCCAACTATAAAGTATTGGCATTTATATCAAACAAATTAACTATAAAAGTATATTTATGATATATCTGGTGACATTTGAGCCCTGGTATTGAAAATTTGATGTTATTAAGAGAATATTATTAATTTTTTAGATGTGATATATAGCAATGTATAACAAGTATGGTTTTTTTTAAGAGTCCTTATAAGCTGTGCTATCTAATAGAGTAGCCACTAGCCACATGTAGGCATTTAAATTTAGATTTAAGTCAATTAAAATGAAAAAGTTTTGTTCCTCAGTTACATCAGCCACATTTCAAATTCTCAATAGTGACATATGACTAATGGCAACTCTATTGAAGAGTGCATATATAGAATATTTCCATCATTACAGATAGTTTTGTTGGACAGCACTGTCTTAGAAATATATACTGACATATTTACAAATAAAATAATACAGTGTCTGGAATTTGCTTTAAAATAATCTGGTGGTGAAGGAAGCAGAAGGGGTATGGAGATAGACAAAACAAAACTGACCATGATGAGTTGATCATTACTAAAGCTGGGTGTTAGTAATCTATTATCCCTACTTATGTGTATGTTTGAAAATTTCCATAATAAAAAGTTAATAAAGTTTCCATACCCCCTGCCTTTACCACTCTAGGCCTCAGTACTTCTTCCTAGAAGTGACTATTTTCTTTGGAATCCTTAGAAAAATAATAAAAATTATTTACATATGCACATGACAACATTTCATATAATTCATAGATTTGCCTACAAGCATAATACTGTAAATACTGTTCAGTATTTTGTATTTTTATTAAATAAAGTATTCTAGAAAGCTTTCTATTCACTACATACAAATCTCCCTCATTCTTTCTAAAAGCTAATCTGTATTACATTGTATGAGCATATCATAATTTATTATAACATATTAAAATTGTCACCCATGGATATATACAAAGTAGAGAATGATTTCAGGAAGATATCAGAGACATGGGGAAGACCTCTAAATTTCTTACCTGTGAGAGATGAATCAGATTAAGGTAATTCAGTGGGATAAAAAGAAGGACTTAGATTACAAAAATATTTTAAAAGTAGAATTAAAAGAATTTGGTAATTTCTTGAATATGAAGAAAGAGGTTGTGTGGAAGAGGTCAAGGAAGATGCCAAGCTTTATGACTTGGACCAATGGTGATGCCAGTCCTGAAAAAGAGAAGTAAACTCAATCTCACAGGAAGAAAAAGCTGATGAACTTTACTTTAGGCATGTTGAGATTCAGCTGCCTGTAAGTGCTCACAGTGGAGATGTGGGTAAACACTTGGCTATGTGCATCTAAGGTCAGGAGAAAGTGGAGACACTGAAGCAGGAGTCTTCAGCATATACTTGGTAATGAAAGCCAAAAGACTGAATGAAGTCACTCTGGCCTTTGGGCTACAGTTCCTTCCTTACAGAGTATGATAAGGCTCCTGAAACCCTTAACCTCCTGGGCGTATGCACAGAAACAGAGTGAAACCATTCTAGAGCCAATCCCATGATCACTGTCACATGACACGCCAGTGCTCACATGCATTATTATTCATGAACACACAGAGAGAGAATGGCATAGATCTTTCAAAAGTATTATATGAAGGAAGAGTGAAATCTGGGAAGCTATAAATAATTATTATTTTAGTCATCTATGTAGATAAGATTGAAAGCTTAATCTGAGCAGGGCAGTGGATCTAGAAATAATAAACAAATTGAGAAATAATTATGCTAGTTACTTTTTTTTTTTTTTTGCATGTGGGTAGTTCCCCGGCTGGGAATCGAACCCAGGCCGCAGCATTGACAGCACCAGCGCCGAAGCCGTAAGCCACTACACCGCTGAGGAACTCCATGCTAGTTACTCTTTTAAGTTGCAAAGAACATAGTTCCCACTCAGATGATCTCAAGTGACAGATTGTAAAGACAAGTGAGGTAAAAATAACCATGAAACTATCTAAGTATCTTCAGAATGTTTCATAGAGAACTGGATCATTATCAGGATATGGCACAACTCATCTAACCTGGTAGTATTTCAATTTACTCATACTTTCTGATTTCTCATGATTTCACTATCTCATGACTTGACTTTTACAGTTTTCTCTACATTATTTTCTGTTTCTGTGTTTCTCTACCATCTGTGCCCCTCTCTATATGTCTCACATTCTCAGATTCAAAGAGAGAATATGATTGACTGAATAAATCATTAGCCAATATAGAGTACCCATGTGAAGAAGAAAGCTTTAATGCCTCTTTATGGGTTGCCTCTGAGTCAGATTCCACTCTTTGTTCACTTTATGTATTATCGGTACAAATATAAAGGATACATAATCTGTAGACATTCAAAGAAAAACTTGATGCATTTAGGATGTTGTGGCAGCATGGGGGAGGGGGTACAGGGGAGAAACACCTAAGAAGCTCACAGAGAATGATGACTTTCTTACAGTCTCATCCTCAATTTTGCATCTAAGAAACTAGTTTGAAAATATACCAAGATTGGATTTATCTCTCAGGGTAAACGCCAATTCAAGAGGTCCGTGGAATCTGATGTATGAACCAGAATGTCAAATTATCAATTTACAATGAGAAATCTTAAATTATAAGGACCTAAATTATTAAGTCCATGTGACTTATATATTCTCTCCCAATGAGAAGAATTACATCTTCATTCTATGCAGGAAGGAAGGGAAAGGAAAAGGATATACCATGTACATGCCACCTGAAACGGCCTGTACCCTTACCTTTTTAAGAGCTTTTTCAGGGAACCTTCCCCAAAACTTCTTATATGGTGTCAACCAAAACTGTGTCACATACCCGTATTTGTCTACAAGGTAAGCTGAGAAATATGAATTTGGGCTGGACTCACTATCACCCACAAATAAATCAAGATTCTCCAGACATAGGGAATAATGAATATTAAGCAGGCAAGCAACCATCAATCTCTTTACAAAGAAACAAACAAAAACAACAAAAAAGTAGAAGACATGGGATCCAGCAATCATGCAATCTATCACAGGACAAAAGTGGAGATTTTTCATATTGACAGCAAAGGGAAGAGCCACAACAAGAGTAGTGTATAAAGCCTCAGAGAAAAGGTACAGATTGGGTCAGGAAGATAAAATGTTCCAGGAGCACAATGAAACTAATTATTTAATACCTTTGTCAATGCTGACAATAGATGTGCAGCTCTGAAAATTTGGGATTAATTAATGAAAGGTACAAAACACTAAGCAAATAAACTAAGATAATTATTACTAAAGGGATATAACAGTTTTACAAGCCATAAAATGCTATAGGAGCATTCTGGAAATACAGCAGTAGTAGTGACACAGTTTTTTAATTTTCTTGAATCTCCACACAAAAATGAAGCAACTAAATAGGAACCTAAAAACTATTAGCATTTACAACAAAACTGAGTGATACATTATTCCCACAAACCATAAAATATCAGTAGCTATGAAACTCCTAGAAGAAAACATGAGAGAAAATCTTTGCAATCTTTGGGGTAGACAATGATTTCTTAGGACACAAAAAGCAAAGAGCACAAACCATAAAAGGAAAACTTGATACACTTGACTACACCAAAATTTAGATACTTTACTCTTCAAAAGACATCATTAAGAAAAGGCAATCTACAGAATGAGGGAATACATATACAATACATCTATCTGACAAAAGACTTATATCCAAAATATGTCTGCCTTGTTTCCACCATATCTTCAATATTATTATCATGCCCAGCTCTTTTTACCATAAGTTCATGGAGATAATATTAGAAATGTGTAACAAGTAACAGCAACACACTGACCAGTTAGAATGGATGCCAATCATGGGGAATTTGTGTGACCATACCAGCATCTGCATCTTGGCAGTGACCATGTAATGAACATCATGACATTCTGTAGTTGCAGGAGCCATATTATGTAACATTGAGCATACAGAATGAATCCCAACTCTGCTGTTTACTATGGGGCCTCAAGAAGCTTTCCCTGAGAAACTGTTAAGCTTTCACCTTCTGCGATTGTATACTTTGCCTTTCAGTGGTGTTGGCAAGCTCCTGCCCCATCCTTATGTTCATCTGCTGTGCAGTCTTATGTGTATACCCACAACTGTCCAAGGAGCATTGCTAAAAATGACATCTGTAGTTCCTGCAGGCGAGGCAGCCACTGGCTCATGCTGTATCCTATAGCAGTGAGGAAATACAACCTGGTGTGCTCTGCTGGTGGGAATGTAAATTGGTACAACTGCTGTGGAGGACCGTGTGCAGGTTCCTCGGAAAAATGGCAATGGAGTTACCTTATGACTCAGCAATGCCCCTTCTGGGATCGACCCAAAATATTTAAAAGCCTTATGTACGCAAAGACTTATGTACCCCAATGTTCATTGCAGCGCTGTTCACAGTGGCCAAGACATGGAAACAACCAAAGTGTCCTGTGACAGATGACTGGATAAAGAAGCTGTGGTACATATACACAATAGAATATTACTCAGCTGTAAGAAAAGATGAAATATTGCCATTTGCAACAAAATGGATGGACTTGGAGATCATCATGCTTAGTGAAATAAGCCAGACAGAAAAAACAGGGAACTGTATGATGTCACTCATATGTGGAATATAAAACTGAAAGCAACAAAGAAAAAACAAACAAACAAACAAAAACACCACCTGGACACAGTCAATAGTTTAGTGGTTACCTGGGGGCAAGCGGGGAGGGAGTGGGAGAAGAGAGAGTGGGGGTCAAATATATGGTGATAGAAAGAGAACTGACAGTGGTTGGTGAATATATAATGTAACACATAGACAATGCGCTGTACAACCAATGTCACCCTAATAAGTCTAACAATAAAAATTAAAAACAAGAAAAAATAAAACCTGGTGTGCTAGTCAGCTAGAGATGGTACAGTTTAGGTGCTCTCTGGCCCACAGCCCAGACTCACCCATTTCCCCCATCACAAAGTTGTACTCTTTTCATAGAGATTTTTATCACCCCCTAGGCCACCTTATTTTCCTCTCTGTTGTTGTCCTGAGCTCTTTACAACAAAATGTACATATAGACCACCCCCATCCCCCAAATTAGGAGCCCCACAAGATGGGTTGTCCTTTGGTTTTCAGAAGCTGCCAGTGGTTCCAGTGGTTTCCACTGTGTTCTATAACTATATCAATTATTTTTTATTATACTGGGTTTTTTTACTTAATACCATATATTTAAAAGGCAGTATCTTTAGTACTATAAATTTGCACAAAATACACAATGCACTTTTCTTAACTTCTGTGGATGTGTACTGCATATATTCTGTGTGCTTCTTGTGATGAAAATAAGCTTTTTCTTCATAAATGGAGAAAGCTTTTCCTGAGCCTCAGTGTTCTTATCTGTAGAATAAGCATAATGAATTTCCACCTATAGAGTGTTTATTAAGAACATTAAAGAAGAGGGGCAACAAAATGGTGTGAGAGGGACCCCTGAAAAACTCCCCTGGAGATTACAACAAATAAAACATCTATAACTCAACTATGGAGTCCCTATGCAGCACACCAAGGCAGGCCCACCTTCTGTGTGTTCTTTCAAGGACATGTAAGAATTTCCCATATTTGCCACCTGGAAACTAAAGGCAGTTCAGAAAAGCTCAACTCAGACCCAGCTTCTGTGCAGTCAGGCTGTGCCCCAGAAATCTTTGCTGTGGATGCCCCCAGGTTGGTGGAAGAGCTCCCCCTGGAGTCTCTAATGTGCAATGAGGCAAAGTCTTCTGCCAGAGAGTCTCAATGAGTCAATGCTCCGAAAGGGGAGACTAGGGCATTCGATCCTCACACCTTAACGTTCTCAAAGGATTCCTTTCCCTCCTCAATTTCCTAGGGCTGTGTGACTGATTTTTTTATGTTTCACCTTGCCTGCGCTAACGGATGCTCCAATAGCTGGTAAAACATTGCTTCTGTGTGTTTCAGAAAAGGTGTTTCTGGAAGAGAATTGGCAAATTGAGTAAAGAAAATCACCCTCACCCAAAAGGAAGATCATTCAGTCCATTACTTGTCTGAGCAGAGGGAGGAAGGGCAATTTTGCTATCTTTGCTTGAACTATAACATTTATTTTCTTCTGGCCTTGGACATTGGACATTGGTGCTCCTATTTCTTGGGCTTTGGGTGCTGAAGCTTCTATCATCAGTTTGACTTAAACTGGATTATACCATTGACTTTCCTGGTCTCTAACTTGCAGATGGCAGATTGTGGGACTTCTCAGCCTCAATAATTGTGTGAGCCAATTTCTATAACAAATCTCCTTTTATGTGTATGAGGGCTGTCTGGGAAAAATCCAGCCATTGTCAATATAACATTGTCATACTACATGGCTGGATACTTTCCAATCAGCCCTTGTACAGTAGACTCTCAGTTAACCGGCACCCATGGGGATGGGTAGATGCCAGGTAAATGTAAGTTAACTCTTTGTTAATCGGCACTCTTAAGCAACTGGCAAAAATCTAGCAAAATTTTGCAGGTTGCTTGAGGGTGCCAGTCACTTGAGTGCCAATTAATGGAGAGTCTATTGTATCTATGTATATTCTATTGGATCTGTTTCTCTGGAGAACCCTGACTGCACAGGCCAGAAGGAGCAATACTCAGACTTTCGTTTTCTCTCAGTCATATTCTCCTTTTTTCAGACTTTATCCTCATGGCTAAAACTTAATGGTAGACATGACACTGGAAGGGAAAACCTCAGTTTACCAATGATACAACTGAAACTGGAGGTAATCCAAAACTGTTATTACCCCCACCCAACACACACATATGAACTGATAGCATTAGTAAATGAGTTATTGATTATTTTGGTTTTAATAAAAATGCAGTGTATTACTATTAATAAATTGTTTATTTTATTCAAGAGGATGGTGTGCTCCTCTTGTATTGACAAAGTAAGTTCCAGCTTTACTTGTCCTTGTAAAACTAAAAATAGAAATGTCTTCTTTATGTTATCTTGCAAAAAGTAAAAAGTGAGGGGTTTTCTGACTGCTAAGAGAAGTCCAAGAGCGCCAGGGGGACTCGGACCCAAAATTCCCATGGGTACACATAAAGGAGATTCTCCAGGAATTAATAGCCTGTGCTGTACAGATAGCTACAGTGGCACTTCTCTTCGTAGCAGGGCTTAATTGTACTGAAGTCAGGGAGAGGCACTGCCTAATAATTTTGAGGAGCAGCCTGAGTCATATATGGTTGATGTCAGGGCCTGGGGCTGGCCCTGCTTTCCATTTCCCTGGAGAGGTGTCCCATTTTTATGAAAAACTGATCAACATTCAGAAGCCCAAGTGATATCCTTTTTTACATTTAGGGTACAAGCTAGATGGTTTAGGTCCCATAACAACAGTAGCATTAGGCAAATGGGAACCATTGTTATTTTTCTTTTTACATTTCTTTTTAGTATGACCTGGTTTTCCACAATTATAGCAAGGGTTAGAGAATTTCTTTTGATTTATTTCAAATCCAGTCATGGCTTGAATGAGCATGGCAGCTCTAAATTGTTTCGTTCCTATTCCCTGACACAAACAGATGTATCCCAGTATCTGCTTTTCCTTTCATAGTTCCTATAGCCTTTTTACAATCATCATTAGCATTGTCATATGCTGCAATTTGTAAAATTATCTTGGCTGCCTGCAAATTGGTTACCTGTTTGTTTATAGCATCCTGTAACCGGGCAACAAATTCAGAGTATGGTTCTCGAGGATCTTGTAGGATTTTTTGAAATGACATCGGGGCTTTACCCTCTGTTTCTATTTTTTCCCATGCCATTTAACGAATTCTTCATAATTAACCAATAGTCTGTTCAGTCATCCCTAATTGACTCTGTGTAGTTTCCCAATAACCATGTCCTAACAATTGATCTTTGTTAATAGCTACATTGTTATGCCTACCTTGGGTCTCGGCACCATCAATCCACCAAGTTTTGAGTTGTAAATATTGAGAAAAGGAAAGACAAGTTTTAGCCATGGCATTCCAGTCTGTGGGAATTAATCAATGGCCATCGGCTGTGCCCTGTATGAGATCCATGGTGTAAGGAGAAGTAGGGCCATACTGAGTTACAGCCTGTTTGAGCTCCTTTAAGAGTTTAAATGAAAAGGGCTCATGAGGATATTCCTGAACAATGTTAGGGTGGTCTGGATCCTTGCCAGGAACAGCGTGCTGATGTATGACCACTGGAAAAGCTAAAGACTTTAAATCACCCTCTAATCGGGCCTGTCGTAAGCCTTTCTCCACCAAAGAGAGCAGAGTTTGAGAGCCTCCCAAAGGAGTGGGAGGCGCACGCACGGCGGAAAGAAAAGGGCTGTTTTTCTTTTCCTGCTGCACTGGCGGATCCCAGTCACACTTTGGAAAAGTGGGCAGTGGCAGCAAATCAAGCAAAGGACCTGAGGATGGATGACAGTCCACCAAGGAAGGATATAATGACGTTGGGATTACAGTGGGGGCTTCTAAAGAGCCTTTTGCTCAGATTCCTGCATCTCTTCCTTTCCTTCCTCTTCCTCATCAGTCTGTAAAGGCTCTAAAACTGACCAAATTAATTGCCATGTAGTCCAGATACTTACTAGGAAAGAAACCCCCTTATGATATAAACTGTGCAGTTCTGTACCAACTTTTTCCCATATTTTTAAATCTAAAATCCCCAGATTTGGGAACCAAGAGCAATGAGTTTCCATTGCTTTGAGAAGCTCTTCTAATCTTTGATCTGACACTCGAGCTCCTCCTGCCTTAAGAAGTTGTTTAAGCAAACAGATATAAGTCTTACATTGGTTATTAGAATTCCCCATTACCTCGGTGAAATTCCTGGGTGTTTCCCTACCTTCAGTAGTTTTGCGTGATACCCTCCTGGGCCTTGCACCATGAAACCTCCTGACTTTGACTGGGAGTCGGCCTTCCTTCTTGAGCCCCATGTTGGGCACCAGATGTTGCATCCAACACAACACGAGTGGTGGGAAAATGAAAAGGGCAAGGCAAAGTGAAGAAAGACAATAGCTGAGAATAGATTACAAGCGGGGCCAAGGGACTCCAGCCTCAAGGACTGAGAAAGCGCCAAATCGGGCAACGCAAAGCTTTTATTGATGGACATACAAAGAAGTGAAACTGGTTTTTCCATGGTCTGTGAGCTACGTTGCCTAGCAAACTGCTTTTTCCAAAAGTCCCCATTGTGTTCCAACATGCATTGTGTTTCTATAAGAAACTATAGCCCCCAAGACTCAGTGTACCGAAACCACTCCAGGGGGTTGACTCAGTATTCAAGTCATCTCTAAGGAAGCATGACTTATATCGTTCTATCAGGTCACCATTGGAGCAGTGTGGGACACAAGGCAGCCAGGAGGTAGGAGATTAACCTCAGAGAGGGTGAGGGGCTGTGCCTCACCTCTGCAGAGCCCAAGCTCTCTCCTGATGGCCCCTATGCGACTGTGCCTGTCTTAGGTTGTTCCTCCCCTGAGGAATCTTACCCGTCATTGACTAACCAGCCATCCTCCGGGGCCATACAGGGTGATGTGAGGTGTACGAGTGAAGGAGGGACAGTACCCCTGAGAGAGGGTCAGTTCTGTCTCCTAGATATTCCACGCCCCTGTGGCCTCCATGCTTAGCTCCTGCCTTAGGATGTCCTGGGGAATGCGTGAGGGGACAGACAGGTTGGCAGTTGGAAGGCAACACTATGAAAAATTAAACTAAAGGTATTTTCCCCCTTGTAATTAGAACAGAAATGGAGGTATTCATGGATAAAAAAGAACTTGCATTTAATCTTTCAAAAATATTAAATTCTATACACATATAGCCCTAAAAACCAGAGATTATCTTCAGTCAGTGGAGATAAAACAAATTTCTCAAATTTGTTTCTCAAAACAAATATCTTCAAGTGAATCATAGATAATAAAAATAAATTATATCTTCTTTTTTAAAGCCATGGAGAATTTACAAACTAATTGGAAAGACCAGTTTTCTTTCAGTCTCTTTTCCCTAAAAATGCTGAAAAGATAGAGTCTCTTGTGTTTCTGAACACTTAGTTCTTTGCTGACCCTCTCACCAATCCCCTTACCCTCAAATATTATAGCAGGTAAGGGGAGTTAAGTCTCATAAAAACTGATTTTTAGATCTGATAGAAAAATGTGATGAAATCTTTTACTCACCAAAAGAGCTTACTCTAAATGAAGATTGAGTAATGCAAACTCAGTACCACACTCTCTTTGCATTTATTACCTCCCTGTGCCTTACAACATTTCCCACATCAGTAGTCATCCTTCCCATCATTAATTCTGTGTCTTGGTGTGTATTCTCACAAACTGGACTCTAATTACCAAAAATTCACTTGTGAAGCCCTTCAGAATTTTGTTATTTTCTGTACATGTTAATTTTCTTCTTATGAAAAAATTCAAACATATACAAAAATAAAGGGACATAGGAAACCCCCACTTACCTTACTTTACTTTAACAATTAACACAGGGTCATCTTAGTTCTTCTATACCACCACCCCCACTTCCCACCACCTTCCCTTTCAGATTCCTTTGAGGCAAAATTGTTTCAAGTAAAGATTTTCTCAGCTATCCAAAAGTACGATGTTCCTACGAATGTTTCATAAGCCAAAAGGGTATAAAGCAAAGAAGCAATTACCATTAATTTATATGGAAAATTTTTTTGAGAGTTCCACATCCAAAAATGTAAACTACCAAATAACACATAGAACCTAAAATAACACTAAAATATAGTGAAAGCAGAAATGCACAAAATAAATCAAGATAAAGGACAGATGCTCACAGACACAGTTCAGAGATATGGTGGCTTAACACTGAGATGCTGAGTGTAGTTCTCAGGAATGGAGGTTGGGCAATGCCTCACTTGCTGTTGAGGGTGTGCACTGCCTTTATAGCAGCTTATGCAAAACAAATGCTGGGTGCTATTTTTGCTTTTCACCTTTATTTGTAAAATTGAAAATCCTCCTTAGAGTTCTTTTGGTTAGCAAAAACAGGTACTAATGTTAGTCTTTCATAAAAGCAAAATGGTATAATTCAAACTTTCAAAAAGTAGTCCATACCTATAGATGTTGCTTTTGCTAACATAACCAGCTCTGTTTTATGTTTCTTCCTTGGATTAATCATGCAGTTTTCATCACATAATTTTCAGTTCCTATTCAGGAGTTGTATATTCTACTTTTGAACTTGCCATGTGCCTCTAGTAAAGGATTGGAACTAGCTGGAATTCAGTGCATATTAAGTATGATATCTGCACACATAAATCCAGAATGGAGCTGACAGGAAAAATAAAATTCTGGCAACATGGGCAAGAAAAATAGTGAGCTATCTCTAGGTTGAAGAAAATCTATAATATTGTGTAGAATAAATGTTTAAGGAATTGGGTGGCTAATAAGTCCTCAGAACCTTGCATTTTTGTGTTATATACTACTTTAAAATAGTAAAATCTGTTACTAATTGTATTTTGTATGCTAGATAATAATGGATTTTTATTTTATCTGCTAGAATTTGAAACTTTCTCATAAGGGTAAGACTATTATAACTTTCTGTAGCCACTTCACTCCTTAATTCCTCAAGCTTCTCTGAGGTAATCGGCATTCTTGTTCTAGGAGCCCGATTTATTCATCCGTACTCTTAAAACAATAGCACCACCCTGTGGTAAGATGAAAATATTTTCTCACACTAGAACTTTTTACAACTGTTCTTAACATGCCAAGTAACTCTTCAGCAATCCAGTGAAGTTTTGGACACCTTCGCAGAGTAATGTTTTTAAATGCATAACGTACAATACATAGAATTACAAAGGAAACCAAGTACATGAAAACAATGTTGTAGTCAGGTGTCCATGGACTCCATTTAAGAAGTCGTAATAGAGACTAGGACCATGAAATTATGGTTCTTTCACAAGCAACTTCTCTCTATTATTTTTGTAATTAAGGATACTTATTCTAATTGAGTTTGCAGATAGGCATTCATAAATCACATAATAATTTTGGTTTAATGTCTGTGAATATTTATATACATAATATATGTTATAAGAAGGAAGATGATATTAGAGATAGAAGGGGGAGTTTCTATGCAATAAAAACAGTCTGAATAGTGAAAAATGTTGGGTTTTGTATCCAGGTTCTTTAAAATTTTTAAATTTGGATACCCTTGCCAAGAACAATAGATTTCACAGTACTCTTGAAGGGGTAATCTTGAGCATAAGGGCTTAGATTGCATTCCTATATAAGACTTACAAAGTGAGACAAAGTGGACAATGAATGCTATTTTACAGCTCTGTTAGGTAAATTCTGTTCTAGAGAGCTCAGAGTTAAGTTCTCTCAGAGGGCTAAGGACGTAGCTCCAGGTACCTCTACAAGGTACTGTGAGGACTCTGGCCAGTTAGGTGAGGGGTGTATTGGACTGCAGCCCCTTTCAGGCACCAGAGATACAAACAGACAAATATCCCTGCCTTTGGAAGGCTTACATTCTACAGGGGGATATAAACAATAGCCATGATAAGTAAGTTGTATATGTAGTATGTTTGAAGATGATAAGTGCTAAGGAGAAACACAAAACTGGGATTGTATATGAGCTTCTATCTGAGTGATTTGTGTGCAGATTAAAGTTTGAGAAGCTGTGCTCTAAATGAAGCAACATTCCCTATAAGGCTTCTCTTCAGAATGATGAATGGAGCTACACATCAGGTCTCAAACCAGCAGTTTTTGGGAAGCAGGGAGATCCCAGGACAATGTTTTGGAGGTTCAGGGCCAAATGGTAACAACACACAGGTACAAATTCCATTCACAGTAGAATCAAAGTACTTCCTAAATACTTTTCCTCTTTTTGTTAGAAAAGAGTGTGTGCATACAGTTGACCCTTGAACAGCACAGGTTTGAATTTTGCAAGTCCACTTACATGCAGATTTTTGTCAATAAATACACAGTTGGCCTTCCATAGCCCTGGGTTTCCTTCACATTCGCAGATTCAACCAACCACTGATGGAAAAGAGTATTTTCAATCTACAGCTGGGACCCTGGTGAATTCAGAGGGCCAACTATATGCATAGTTCTATTGTATATATTTTATATGATCATTCTTGGATTTTAGTATCCATGGGTGTCCTCGAATGCCAGGTGGTTCGGAGGATGCACACCAGGAGGTCCGGTCACATCCAGAGTGCTGGATAATGTCAGGTCATCTGGATATCAACTTAGATAGATGTAGTACCACGAGAGGAACAGTGTCTGAGCAACAATAACTCAGAGGAATGATAATATGATAATGGATTCTGAATTAATACATAATATAAAGGAAGCTATCTTAAAACTCTAGAGTGTTTGTTCCATCATTTACCTAGAATGATGAATCATCCCAGAATCACCACTCTATGAACTTCAAAGTAACCTCTCCTAAAATGCTTCATAGTCCAAATAGCCAAAATCCTATTTTAGTCTTAAAAACTCTTCAGAAAAAGATTCATCATTTAGAGTTAGAGAGAAGACAAGCTGAAGATAACTTAAACATTCTTCTGGAGAAGCAACACAGTATAAAAAGACCTTGGAGAGTGAAACAAATGAGAGAAATCTGGTATACCAGGAACTGATAAAGCAGGAAAAAGATGTAAGTATACAATTAAGATCAGCTCGGTCTCACTGTACTTGCTTAGGGAAGCAACTAGAATATACAAAGAGAATGGTTCTCAGCGTAGAGCAAGAGAAGAAAACAATCCTAGAACAACAGGTCCAGCTTCAGAGGAAAAAAATGAGATCATATGAAGATGCAAGAAAAACTTGAAAAGCTTCATGTCTTAGAAAAAGAATGTTACAACAATTCAGAATACTGCTGAGGACAAGATTAAACACTTAGAGGAAAATTTTGAGGAAGAACATCAGCATAAGCTATTTCAAGACAAAGCTTCTGAGCTTCAAACTGGACTTCAAATAAATATAATTTTAATGTCTTCAGTATCAAATCCAAAATGATGTAGGGAAAAGAAGAAATCTTCAAGGAAAACTAAGTGTTTACAAAGAGGACCACTTCAGTAAGCTTATTCAAGGTTTGGATCACCGCCTACGGTAGCTGGGAAGTCTGCCAGTGCAAGTCATTTGTAAATGCAAGGAGGCAAAGCCTCTTACGGATGATGCAACATTATGGGCCACGTATTCTTCAGAAACTTCCTGAAGTTACTGAGCCTAGTTGTCCCTACAAACCTACTAGAATGACTTCCCAGTGTGAAGCTGTACCTCCTGACTAAAAAAATCTATTTCCATTTGTGACAATTTGTCTGGACTTTTGATGGCAATGCAAGATGAG
The DNA here is from genome assembly GCA_004026885.1 of Lyroderma lyra. Lineage (NCBI taxonomy): Eukaryota > Metazoa > Chordata > Mammalia > Chiroptera > Megadermatidae > Lyroderma > Lyroderma lyra. Next base: position 363,597 of record PVJL010000544.1, on the reverse strand, counting down.
ATGGATATAGAGCACCAAGAACTACTGAATTAAATGGAGGAAACTAAAAGTCATTCAGACTGTGAAAACACAGAATGTGAACTAGAACATCTAGTCAACAAAATGGAAATTAAAGGAAAACAAATTTCCAAACTGATGAAGCATCAAGATAGTGTCTGCAAACTGCAGCAAAAAGTTCAAACTCAAAGATAAGTGAAGCTTCAGGTATTCAGTGAGAAGATAGCAACCCTCAAGGATCAAAGGACATAAAAAAAAGCCCCAGAAAATCTTTGCTAACTAACTTTCTTCAGAAGAACAGCAACTTTTACCTAATATAATTCCATTATCTTCAAATGAAATTGAGAAGAGATGATGTTATGTGGGAACAGTAACAATAAAAAAAAATATATGCTCACCTTAAATGAACTCTGTCAATGAGATCTTGACTTGTCTAAAGAGGCTTTAATTTAATATACCTCTATGAAATTTTGAATTATGTTTCTAGCCTCTGTAAGTGTCAAGTTGTAGTATTTTTTAAATTAATGCCTAATGACCTCCTAAGAGTCCCAAATAATAAATGATTGCTTTTTTGTTTTTCTTATTGAAGAAATACCTAATCTCACCATATTTTAGAAACATGGTTCACTTTTCAGATATCTTAAACTAAATCTAAGAAATTATACTGGATTGATGGTATTTAAAATTGAGTTAAATTTGAAGTACTATTCCATTTTTCCAATTAGTAGGCTTGTACCCTTAAGAAACAACATAAAATGAAAGGAGTATGGAAAGGTCTTTTAATTTTCCTAGTACTTTCTCCCTAACTTGTTTTAGAGCTGTGAAATATTTTCTTTTTTGAAAAGGGAAAAGCTCTGGGAACAGGACTTTAGCCCAAGTTTCTATGGCAATTACAAATAATAATACACTTAATTTTTAGATGACAACTCAACTACAGAAGCTTTCCTCGGCTATTTCCATTCTCTTTTACAAATCTAGTTTTATAACAACTTTTGATGACTTTTAGCTTTTGCATTTTATATTTTTGGAAAGTATAGTAAGAAGTTAGACACTTCGTGACCTCATCCAGCAAAATTCAGGGAATTCAGGGAAATACGGTACATTCTTTTTTTAAAATAGATTGAACTATGAGTTTATTTAGGTACATTCTTTTTACATTTTTAAGTCAGTAATGTAATAAGAGATTTCTTTGTGTGTGTATGCTTTATAATAAATTTGTATTTGTTGACCTATCTTTCCAGAAGCCTATGAAAACTTTCTTTTAAAGAAGAGTTAAACACAGATTTTTGACTGTGGGGTGTGGAGGGCGGCACCCCTAACCTCCGTGTTGTGTTGTTCAAGGGTCATGTTGAATGTGCATATATGTTGTATGTGTATGCTTATGTGTATTGATGTGTGATTAGAGAAAGGGAACTAGCCTTAGGATTTTTATTTATTTATTTATTTATTTATTTATTTATTTATTTAGGTAGTACGTGGCTAGTTCCCTGGCTGGGAATTCAACCCAGGCCTCAGCGTTGACAGCACCAGCACCGAAGCCCCAAGCCACTACGCCACCAGGGAACTCTAGGACTTTTTATTTTTTTTAAGCATGTGTTATGTTAGGCATTTTGCAACTAGAGCAGCATTAAATCTTAGACCCAAATAAGGATGTATCAGAACAATTACATTTGTATTTATTTGAATTAAATTTGTTTCTACCCCCAATATACCAGGGGTGCCAAAAAATGTACAATATTTAAAGAGATGTTATCTATGTATTACTTTTCAAAATTGAACTGAATTACTGTAGCAATGTGTAGTATGACATTCCCTCAAAAGACAGCCTTAATCAAATGAACGCTAGCATCACCATGTGGCAGGCAGGACAGTCAAAGAACATGGCGGAAGCATGGTTGTCATTCGAGGAGCACAAGACCATTTTGAAGTGATATTTGAAATTCAAGAACATTGTGGAAATACATTGACAATGGAGACATGAGTATGTCCACCTATGGGGGACCTTAAAGGGGGTAGTATACTGTAGAAAATCAGCTACACTGGCAGTATTTCGGGAAAAAATTGAGACAGCATATGCAGTGTTACAGGTAGACACTTTGGTCAACGTTGTTCAAGGAGTAGTTCGCCATAATCAGAAGTGTCTGGTCACTGATGGTGGTTACCATCTCTGTGTCATATTCCTACTCTCTAGGATTACTTCCCAATATATTAACAATTAGAACATCACATTCATATAAAAAATTCAAGTTAAAACATAAGCTGATTCAGGTTACAGCCCCAGAGGTCAAGAACAACTTTCTCCTCAGCTATTTTTTGAGGGGAGAAGGTCTGGGTGATTTGGAAAAGTTGAGATATTTTCCTAAATAAGGATGCAGTGAAAAGAAATTAAGAAATTTGTTTTTAATTTTATCTAGCCCAGTATTTAAAATTTCAATGCACAGTGTTTATAGATTATAAGAAGTTCCTAATTATACTCAAATTCCATATATTGATATGGACCTTAAGTAGTTTAAAACTACTTCTAGCCTAAAGAGTGTTCAGTGATTTTTAGAATCTTATTTCATAATTATTATTCACAATATAGCTAGAAAAAAGGCCTAAGTTAATAAATTAGGTTTTGAATGCAAAATTAGAGATGAGCTCATAACAAAAAAGAGATATTATTAGAATGATGAATGAATAAAGAATATCTTCACTAGACAGTTTTCCAAACTAACACTTTCAATAGGAGGGTGGTATTTTATGTCTCTTATGTCTCTTATATTCTATAACAATCCTTTTTGTCTTTTTGGATAAGATATCGAGGTCATTTTTCAAAAAGAACAAAGATAATGACGGTAACTACTTAAATACAGGATTTACTGTAAAGATATTCAGGAAAGATGTCAAGGTTATTCACTGGAGAAAAGTGGAATAACTATAAATACATATACAAAAAGATATGAACCTCAACCCATCCTCACACCCTATACAAAAATAAACACGTGAAAAAATAGATCCTAGATATAAATTTAAAACTTAAACCTATAAAACTTACAGAAAAAAAGATTGGAAAAAATCTTTGTGACCTTGAGATGAGTAAAGATTCTTAAATAGGACATATAAAACACTAACCTTTAAATAAATATATTGATCAATTGAACTTCATCAAAATTAAATTTTTTTATTTGTAAAGGATATAGCTAAAAAAAAAAGAAAAAGTAGAAATATTTGACAAGATATATCTGATAAATAAAGAATTCTTAAAATTCAATAGTAAGAGGACAAAAAATTCGATTTTTTTAAATGGGCAAAAGATTTGAATAAATACCTCACCAAAGAAGATATAGCAGTGGCAAATAAACACGTGAGAAAGTGCTCAAGGACACTGTTAGTGTCCTAGGGAAATGTAAATTAAAATCACAACCAGATATCACAACATACATACTCATTGGAATGACTCAAGGCTAATAATCCCAAGTGCTGAAAAGATGTGAAGCAACTGGCACTTGCATTCATTGCTGGAGGAATGCAAAATGATACAAATTGCAGTTTGTTTTATTTTTAATGAACATATATTACCATGTGACCAAGCCATTTCACTCCTAGTGTTTGTAAAGAGAAATGAATAAATAGTTTCACACAAAAAACTTGTATTTATATGTCCATAGGAGCTTTATTCATAATAGGCTAAAACTGGGAACAACCCGAATGTCTGGTGAATGCATGAACAATTTGTGGTGTGTTCATATAATGGAATAAAAAGAAACAAACATACAACAGAATGGATGAATGTCAGAAGCATTGTGCTAAGCAAAATCATCCAGATACAAAAAACCACATGCCAAATAAATCCATTTACATGAAATTCTAGAAGAGACAAAGCTATAGCAATAGAAATTAGATCAGTGGTTGTTTGAAGCCAGGGGTGGGCAAAGGAGAAATTTCTACCGAGGGACCCAAGGGAACTTTGGAGGTAATGAAAATGTTCTTTATATGATTGTGGTCATGGTTACTTGACTGTCAAAACTCATCTAAGTATACACTTATTGGTAAATTTTATTGCATATAAATTATACCTCAATAAATCTGAGTTAAAAAGTCTTTATAGATGGTGCAGTGTACTTCATAATGCATTGCTTAATGCCTAGTATATGAGTCAAGGTCCACTTGGGGAAAAACAAACCACACTAAGTACTTCAAGAGGAGACATAATTTAAGGAATTGGTTACACAGGTGTGAGAGATCTGAAACAGTAAGTAAATAGCACTGACATAATCAAAAGATGATAATTGAAGGAACTGTTACCATACCTAATGCTGAAGGGACAAAATCTGTAATTCAGAGGACAGACCTCCCAGAGCTGTGGGTGAAACACAAACCAAAATCTGAGGAAGGAGCATCCTCAGGTTACTTCTGGTGTCTGCAGAGATGGAAGAGAATAGGTTTGTTGAGTGTAGAAACTGAGAGGGATCTGTTGACACTAGGAAGAAAGGCCTCTCCTAGGCAATCCAGACTAGACAAGGAAAAACAGGAATGATTAATCCCTTTTTGTCCCTTTTCTACCTTCCAATCTCTAGTGACTCCTATTAGGGAATCATCTACAGAAACAGAAATTTTGTTTCCAGAGCCTAATTTCAGCATCAGAGAACAAATTATAAGAGATATGAAGGTGGAGCTGAAAGACAACAGATAAATGACACCTCTGGTTTATTCCACTTTTAATAATATTAATCAGTAATTTCAGGTGGTTTAAGCCTAATCCCTCTATTATTAAATTCCCAATCAATGTTTCATTTGATGGTTTTAGTATCTGTTGCTTAGTGTTACCTAGATTCATCATTTCATTTGGTGTTATAATACAGCAATTTTCTGTTTTTAGCATTCTTTGTGCACTTATTAGGTGGAATTTTATAAAGAAAAATGTACCCTCATCAACTATTGAGTTGTCCTGAAATACAGTTTATACCGGAAAGACAGGAAAAATATTTATTAATTCTCTTTATCAGTTTTCAGAGTTGGTGACCTAGCAACATTCAAAGATGATGAATGAACTAGAGGCTTCTGTTAATATTAGAAACTCATCACTTTTTATGTATTTGATGTGTTTTAATCCATTGCAGGCATTATTCCTTTTGATATTTAGATTGTCCCATTTTAGGTCGGTGAGAAAGCCTTCATGATATTTTTTATTTTCTGTAGTTTTATTTATTCTGGATTATACTTTTAAAAATGTCAACTATATCAATTTAATTCTATCCCCTCATTTGACTCTAAATTTCAGATCTTGGAAGAAATTTTCAACATATTTTATACTTTCCCCACTTAGCAGGCTGCTAATAAACACTTGCATTGTCTGGTGTTGAGCCGCTTTATGGAAGCATTCTTAAATGTCCCTCTCAACAATTCAAACAATTTTAAAAGCCAATTTTAATTACAAAATTTAATAAAGTTGTTCAATCTAACCAATTCTGCAAGTCCTGTCTTGAAATCTTGGCATTGTGCCCTCCTTAGAGGGAAAAAAGAAAGGGAATAACAATGAAAAAGTAAACGTAACAGAATTATACAATCTAGAGAAGTGTCTCAAGATTCTAAATCAGCATTTGTTTTCTAAAATAAAATGTCATAAACGATTTTCTTAAAATAGATTCGTTTTAGCTTCAATTGTTGAAATGATGACTGTCGGTATAGCATGTGAGAACAAACAGAGGACAAAATATGGATTTGGGGACTCTCCTTCTTAGGAAAGCCTCTTTTTCCTCCAGAAAGAGCAGGCTTTTGGTCTGCAATAATGCTGTTATTTATTCATGCACAGGTAAATAAATAGGTAAATCACAAAACCTCCAACCAGATGCCCAGGCTGAAACTTGGGGAGATTTCCTATCCTTCTCCTTCCCTCTGATTGCTGTTGACCTCTTAAAACCTCTCCAATCCTTGCCCTCTTTTTTCTTTCCCTCCACCACTGCTATGGTTTAGATTTTTCAGCTTAATTAAACTAAGTTATTGTCCTTCTAAATGCCTCCAGTCTTCACCCTTCAGTTTTCTTACTATTACCAAAGTAATCGTTCCAAAAATTGATTATTTCACAGGAGTTGATTAAAATCCTTAAACAGCTTATTACCTTTAGAAAAAAGATTCAAATTTCGTAACATGGAATGTGTAAGACGCTTCATAACCTGGCCTCTACTTAACTTTCTGTCTCACTCCTCCCTGCCTCTTGTGTCATCCCAGGCGCCTTTCAATCCCATACCCAGTGCTCTATCTGTTCTGAAATACTGGCAGAACTCTCACCACACTAGGCCCTAAGTCCTCCTGCATTTGAAGGAAGTTGTTTCCTCTTATTTGAACAACCTTCTTCTCTTTCTTCAAAGAGTTAATGAGATTCATTCTTCAAAAGTCAGGCCTGGCTATTGATAAACAAGCTCTCTTTCTCCACCATGTGAGGACCTAGTGGGACGATGGTAATCTACAACTAAGAAAGAGAGCTCTCACCATAAACTTACTCTGTTAGACCTTGATCTGGGACTTCCAACCTCCAACAAGTAAATCTGCTATTGATCGTTTGTGTGCAAGCCTTTGTGTGGATGGATATATGCTTTCATTTCTCCTAGATAGACAGTGAGGAGTGGAATGGCCATCACAGGCTAGCTGGGAAGTCCAAAGATGCTGGAAGAATACTATAGGACACTGCAGAAGATGATGTTTACATGTGGAAAGATGGATGGGTCCAAAGTTGCAGTTCTAAGATGGGCAGATGCACAAAATCTTGCAAACAATATGAGAAGAAGAAAGAAACATGTATGGGGGAAAGACTTTGCTGCATCTCTCTAATAAAGAAGAAATCATTAGGTCTTCCCAAGAAACAAGAGATGACATGTAAGACCATGGCAAGTACAACTATCTGTTTAAGACTCGTGACAGAAGAATTTTAACAGCTATTAAAATGAGTCAGTGAAATGACTATTTAGGGCACCTTCATGATTCTTAGATCCCCAGACTCTTACTGGGTCCTCACAGTCCATTAAAGAAAATATGCTCATTCCAGTTGAAAAACAAACAAACAACAAAATCAGGCCTGATATCACCCCCTCTGGGAAGCCTTATCTGATCTCCCCGATACTCAAAGTACATCAGCTGCCTCCACAACCCCATGTGGTTCCATGGCAGACTCACCATCAGTGATCACTACACTACACTGTGTGACATTTACTTTCTCTCACGAGTATCCTCATGTATTTCATCTTTACCCCCAGCACTCAGAACCATGCTTTAGTATACCTTCAATGAATGTTTGCTGAGGGAACAAAAGAATTATTGGATAATCTTAACCCAGCATTTTCCAAAATTTTTTCAAAGTGATTATAGCAATTTATTTATACTATCACCAAAAATATAACTGAGTTCCCTTTTGTTCCATATCCTCATCATTCATATTTTCTTTTAAATTTAAAACATTATGGTGGGTCTACGGTGGTATTTCATTGTAGTTTTTAATGACTCTTTAGTACGCTAATAGATATAGTGTTAAGAGAAGCCTTTCCCCCTTACATATATTTAACATTTCCTGAAATAGCAAATGCAAAGACTCTACAGTCAGACTTTTTCAAATTTTGGTACTTATGTGAAAACCAGTGTTTGTAAAATTGAACACTTTGGGGTTGCATTCCTTAGAAATTAGGGTTCAATAGTTTAGAGCTTGGGACCTGATATCTGTATTTTAAAATGTGTATGTCAAGTGATTCTGATGCAGTTGGTTTTCTGTCCAAGAATGATGAATACTATTTACAGAATAAGATTTTCCTCCTAAAGGAGCACAGTATTACATATTATAGTGCAATTTATGAGACTGACTACCTTGTCTATCACGTGGTTAAATGCTAAAGCTGTGGTTTTCTATCTTTGCAAGTACATACAGCAGCATTTTACAAAATTAAAATTAAGTCCACTTGGAGTTTAAGACAGACTTTGCAATAGGTGAAAGCCTCCAATCATTTTGCAAAACCAAGAATAATAATGGAGAAGTAGTACAGGGAAAGAGCTTTCAGAAGAGGTGACTTTGAGACTCAGCTGTATTATCTTAAGCAAATTCCTTAATGTCCCTGAGTTTTCATTTCTCATCTAAAATGATATAATATTATACCTCTACCAATCTTGCAAACCTGTATAAGGGTTAGAGTGATAGAGTGGAAAAGTAATAACACAAAGTAAGATCCAATCATTGCTAAAGAAATGATCATTGTTTTTCTTTGACACACCTGCCTGAATTAAATAAATAGTCAGTCTCAGAGGTATTTGTTTTTTGGAATAATCTCAGCAGTTCCCTACTAAAAGGAAAACTGTAAAAGCATTTTACAGTTTAAGTGATATGACCAAGGTTACAAAATTCATTTAGAGATAAGACCAGGAATCAAGTCTTCTGATTACTAGTCCAAGTCACTTTCCACTGTACTTTACTCAGTTGTCTTTCTCATTCTTTATTAAAATCCAGAGGCCAGGGAGTTCCCTGATGGTGTAGTGGCTTAAGGCTTCGGCGCTGTCGCAGTCAGTGCTGCAGCCTGGGTTTGATTTCCAGCCAGGGAGCTACCCACATACCAAAAAGCAAAAAAAAAAAAAAAAAAAATCCAGAGGCCAGATGACTAACACATAATGTACCACTGCTCTACTGCATTAGGTGTGGTAGTGGGATAGTAATAATTGTCTTTATCTTTTATTGATAAACAACTGATTTGATAAACAACTTTGAGGTATTATTTACATACCATACGATTCACCAATCTAAAATGTAAAATTCAATGGTTTTTAGTATAATCACAGAGGTGTGCAACCATCACCATAATCAGTTTTCGTCTTTACACCTTCATCATCCAAAAACAAACCCCCTGACAACCGCCACTCCATTCTCCCCGCTCCTTCCTGCCCCCCAGCCTCTGACAACCACTAATCTACTTTCTGTATAGATGTGCCTGATCAACTTTCATATAAATGGGATCAATATGTACCCTTTTGTGATCAGCTTTTTTCACTTAGCCTAGGTTTTCAAGATGTACTTACTGTTTTAAAACGATCAGTGTAACAATATAGTTTAGAAATAAAGGAGGAAAAAATCACTCAATTTCATTCTAATACAATCAACATCATAATTTTATTTCTTTTCCCCCCTCTGCATGTGCATTTTTATCTGAGTGGAAAACAGAGGGAGGAGGCCCACACTCTGACCCCCATCAATCTCCTCCACTCCGCTCCCCACCTCTCAAAGCTCAGCCGGAGCGCCCAGAAGGGAGAAGCAGCCCCGCCCATCCCCACCGGCGCCTTGTCTGCGTCATTCCTTCGAGCCAAAGACCCCCTCCCTTCTTCCGGGTCGCGGTTGCTCTGACAGAACGCGATGGCGGCGGCCGGGTCTGCAGGGTTACCGGCGACTGTGTCGGGAAAGCAAGAGTTTTACCAGCTTCTGAAGAACCTGATCAATCCAAGCTGTATGGTGCGGAGGCAGGCAGAGGAAATCTATGAAAATATCCCAGGTCTGTGTAAGACTACATTCCTCTTAGATGCCGTCAGAAATAGAAGAGCAGGTTATGAGGTGAGACAAATGGCTGCCGCACTGCTACGACGGCTTTTGTCCTCTGGGTTTGAGGAAGTCTATCCAAATCTGCCCTCTGATGTCCAGAGGGACGTCAAGATTGAACTGATACTGGCTGTTAAGTTAGAAACACATGCTAGTATGAGAAAAAAACTTTGTGACATTTTTGCTGTGCTGGCCAGGAATTTGATAGATGAGGATGGCACTAACCACTGGCCCGAAGGTCTGAAGTTTCTTATTGATTCAATCTACTCTAAAAATGTGGTTCTGTGGGAAGTTGCACTTCACGTTTTCTGGCACTTTCCTGGGATTTTTGGGAGCCAAGAGCGGCACGATTTGGATATCATCAAACGGTTGTTGGACCAGTGTATTCAAGATCAAGAACATCCAGCAATTAGGACATTATCCGCTAGAGCTGCAGCTGCCTTTGTACTTGCGAATGAGAACAATATTGCTCTTTTCAAAGACTTTGCAGACTTGCTTCCTGGAATCTTACAGGCTGTGAATGACTCATGCTACCAGGATGATGATTCAGTGCTAGAATCCCTTGTTGAGATTGCAGATACTGTACCTAAATACTTGGGTCCTTACTTAGAAGATACTCTGCAGCTGAGTCTAAAGTTATGTGGCGACTCTAGGCTTAGTAATCTGCAACGCCAGCTGGCCCTTGAAGTAATAGTGACCTTGTCTGAAACTGCAACCCCAATGTTGAAAAAACATACAAATATTATTGCACAGGCAGTTCCTCATATATTAGCAATGATGGTTGATCTACAAGATGATGAGGACTGGGTAAATGCTGATGAAATGGAAGAAGATGATTTTGATAGCAATGCAGTTGCAGCTGAGAGTGCACTGGACAGATTGGCTTGTGGGCTGGGTGGAAAACTTGTTTTACCAATCACTAAGGAGCATATCATGCAGATGCTTCAGAGCCCTGACTGGAAATATCGACATGCTGGATTAATGGCCTTATCTGCCATTGGAGAAGGATGCCATCAGCAAATGGAACCAATTCTAGATGAAACAGTTAACTCTGTTTTGCTTTTTCTGCAGGATCCTCATCCACGGGTGAGGGCTGCAGCCTGTACAACACTTGGACAGATGGCTACAGATTTTGCACCTAATTTCCAAAAGAAATTCCATGAAACAGTGATTGCAGCTCTGTTGCGTACCATGGAAAATCAAGGTAATCAGCGTGTACAATCACATGCAGCTTCTGCACTTGTTATTTTTATTGAAGACTGCCCCAAATCATTGCTAGTTTTGTATTTGGATAGTATGGTGAGAAATCTGCATTCCATCTTGGTGATTAAACTTCAAGAGTTGATTCGGAATGGAACTAAGTTGGCCTTGGAACAGCTTGTGACAACCATTGCCTCAGTTGCGGATACAATAGAAGAAAAATTTGTTCCATATTATGATATATTTATGCCCTCACTAAAGCACATTGTTGAGCTTGCTGTTCAAAAAGAACTCAAACTTCTGAAAGGAAAAACGATTGAGTGCATTAGCCACGTTGGTCTTGCAGTTGGGAAGGAAAAATTTATGCAAGATGCATCAAATGTAATGCAGCTATTGTTGAAGACACAATCGGACTTAAATAACATGGAAGATGATGATCCTCAGACCTCTTACGTGGTTTCAGCATGGGCTAGAATGTGTAAAATTCTTGGAAATGATTTTCAGCAGTACCTTCCACTGGTTATCGAGCCTCTTATCAAGACTGCTTCAGCTAAACCTGATGTTGCTCTCTTAGACACACAAGATGTGGAGAATATGAGTGATGATGATGGCTGGCAATTTGTAAATCTTGGAGACCAACAAAGTTTTGGAATTAAAACTTCAGGACTTGAAGCAAAAGCAACTGCTTGCCAGATGTTGGTTTACTATGCTAAGGAATTAAGGGAAGGATTTGTGGAATATACAGAACAAGTTGTAAAACTGATGGTACCTTTACTAAAATTTTATTTTCATGACAGTGTTCGAGTAGCATCAGCTGAGTCCATGCCTTTTCTCCTGGAATGTGCAAGAATTCATGGCCCAGAATATCTTGCACAGATGTGGCAATTCATATGTGATCCCTTAATCAAGGCTATTGGGACTGAACCTGATACAGATGTACTGTCAGAAATAATGAATTCTTTTGCAAAGTCCGTTGAAGTAATGGGAGATGGGTGCCTTAATGATGAACAGTTGGATGAACTGAGGGAAATATTGAAAGCAAAACTTGAAGGTCACTTTAAAAATCAAGAATTGAGACAAGTTAAGAGACAGGAAGAAAACTATGACCAACAGGTTGAAATGTCTCTGCAAGATGAGGATGAATGTGATGTTTACATTCTGACCAAAGTATCTGATATTTTACACTCATTATTTAGTACTTACAAGGAAAAGATATTACCATGGTTTGAACAGCTGCTTCCATTAATTGTAAATCTAATTTGTTCTAGTAGGCCATGGCCAGACAGACAGTGGGGATTGTGCATATTTGATGATATCATAGAGCACTGTAGTCCAACCTCATTTAAATATGTAGAATATTTTCGGTGGCCAATGCTACTAAATATGCGAGATAACAACCCTGAAGTCAGGCAAGCTGCTGCTTATGGCCTAGGTGTTATGGCACAGTTTGGTGGAGATGATTACCGTTCTTTATGTTCAGAAGCTGTTCCACTGCTGGTAAAAGTTATTAAGTGTGCAAATTCCAAAACCAAAAAAAATGTCATTGCTACAGAGAACTGTATCTCAGCAGTAGGCAAGATTTTGAGATTTAAGCCTAACTGTGTAAATGTAGATGAAGTTCTTCCACACTGGTTGTCATGGCTTCCATTACATGAGGATAAAGAGGAAGCTATTCAGACTTTGAGTTTTCTCTGTGACTTAATTGAAAGTAACCACCCAGTTGTACTTGGTCCAAATAATTCCAATCTTCCCAAAATAATCAGTATAATTGCAGAAGGAAAAATTAATGAGACTATTAACTATGAAGATCCTTGTGCCAAACGCCTAGCTAATATTGTACATCAGGTACAGACTTCTGAAGAATTATGGTTGGAATGCATATCTCAACTTGATAATGAGCATCAGGAAGCCTTACAGGAGTTGCTCAATTTTGCTTGAAGCACTTTAATATCACTTGAATATTATTTACCATAAAAGTATCTTCAAATAAGTGTTGTGAATGGATTCCATTATAATTAAGAGAACTGTTCTCTCCCTACTAAGCAGTTTGTATTTCTTGCTCATGTTTCTCCAGGATTAATCAGTGTTATATCCTTCTGTTCACCTTGCATGTTTTCTCTCTTAAACACAGACTTTGGTGATAACCTGTACTTCCATTGTCTTAGAATGTTTGTCACCTTTCCTCTAGTTGATGTGAAGTATGTAAAGTGTTGCTATTTGTCTGAATTATTGGTGCTGGGCAAGCAATACAGTTGGTGTCAAAATGTCATGCTACCACAAGATGCTAAGAGTTCACAAAGTTAGGATAGCAGAACTCCCAGGACAAGTATCTCTTGAATTATGGGTGGAGAATATATGACAGTATTATCCTCCTTGATAATACTCCTGGTTTTCATGGTAATGAGAGGATGCTGAAATTCGGAGAGAGTTTGGAGATACTGCAGTGGATATGGGGCGTTTTCTCTACCATGTATATGACTTTTTCATAATGCCTTCCTGAGAACTGGGTGTCCAGCTGAGAGTTAGGAGAACTTCAGAATCTCCTTAGCCAGAGTGGTCTCTATATGTCAAGTTATCCAGGACTCTAGGAACCATGATTACTGAAAAGGGTGTCCTCATACATCTAACTTTGGTAGCATGTAACATACTGTATTATATAATACGGTGTTTGACTTATAGTAATCAATATTTGTGGGAGTCAATGCTATGTGTTTAAGCAGAATATTATATTGTGTATCTGCTATTCTTCCCCTGCAAAGCAGTTCAACAAGAAAAAACTTAATTGAAAATAAGGCTTAAATAGATTTCTATTTTAAACAAGGTCTTAATAAGATTCTATAGCAGCACTGAAGAATATTCTATTGTAAAATGAAAGGGAGCAAAATTAATTTTATCTTTAAATATGAAAAAGAAAGCAGCTTTGAGGCCAGGCATTTAGCATTAGATGTGCATTATACATCATAAGAAAACATTTCTATAAATCTAGGGTTAATTACATTAATTGGAATGTGAATCTTTAATGTTGAGCTTCTATAGGGTAGAAAAATCTATTCAGCAAATCATTGATCCAGAATTTAAAAATAAATACATCTGTCATGATTTCTGAGTACTGTGTATGTAAAGTATTTGGCAAATATTTAAGATCTAGTAAGTGCTTAATAAATGTTAGCTATTATTGCTGCTGTTGTTTGTACCTCCACTGTGTTCTCTGTTATGTTTGGAATTCCTTTTATATTAGAATTATCCTGATTAACCTCCTACCAGTTCAGATAAGCAGGCCATAGGCCATTGTGGTCATAGATATGGTGAGATTTTAGATATGCAATTCTTCTTCATTCGCTACAATTATTTATTACTAATGAGATGAAAAAGAAAAGGATATTAAGTACAGTATAGTTATAATTTTAAGATAAATAAAAAAGTATGATGAATAAATAGAAAAATCCCACACAATGTGTTAATAGAGGTTTTCTTTGGGTAGTGGGATTAAATGGAAATTTTTCTTGAAACTGTCTTATCTATATTTTCTAATTTACCTACAACCAATATATTTCTTATATACGCATATATATTTTTTAAGTTCAAGGACCTGATTGCAATCACCTTGGCCTCTCCATGACCTATAGCTGAGGTTCCTTCAACTAAACCATACCTTTTGGTCTTAATATCGCTTTAGAAGCTCTTAATCAACATTTTTAGCAATTTCATACATTATTGTGCCTGCAGAATTGGAAATTCTGCCAGATGACTTGAAATTAGGTCCCTGGAGAATTTCAAAGCATAACAGACACAGATTTGAAATTTGGCAAACTATCTTCTTAACCTAAGCATCAGTTTCTCCATCTGTAAAGTGGTCATAATACCTAGGTCATAGGATTGTTGTGAGAGTTAAAGGAGCTAATATATTTAGTGGCACAGGATTCAACATATAAAAACTAATATAAAATATAAAAACTAATATCTGAGAATCCTGATATAGGGTTGGTGGCACTGGTGTAGTGTGGGTCCAGATTCTTGGGCTTTTTTCAAGGAAATGAGGGGTGTCCAATCAGACCCATTTTTGTTGGCCAGTTGAAGAAAGATTGATTCCTGCCTTTCTTCTGGTAAGCTGAGGTAATTCTATGGGCTCTAAGGAGAGAATGCTGTAAATGCATAATAAATTAGAAATGTCTTTAAAGGTCCACATTAATGAGAAACATCTCGAGTCAGAATATCCTGACCATTTAGTTATATAGCTTTTACTTTAAAAAATGCTTTATTTCTAGAATTTTGTTTTTGCGTTTTAATTCCAGGTTTCAAGCAAGAGCGTGCTAAGTAGATTGTTAGGTGCATCTTTCAAATGGAGCATGAGAAAATAATATGTTATCTGCTTTTTGGAATCATTAGTTCCTTTCTCCCCACTTATTTAACCCATACGTAAATTAATGTTCACTTTTTAGACATTACCTAAACAGTAACTTTTAAATGTATAGAGGACATTAACGACTTAACTATTTAATGTTGTTAGTTTAGACTTGAAATATTTGAAGACTGTTTTTAGTGCCATGGGTTATTTTTTTTTTTTTAATGAGGTTCCATCTCCTTTATCCTCAGTAGATCTCAAGAATCAAAAATGTGGAAAAAGTGTTTTTCATTTTAACGGAAAACATGAGGTTAGTTTCCAAAATAGGAATTGATGTTAAGAACTGTAGAAAGAGACTGGAGTTTCAGAAATTCCTGTTCTACAAATCATCTTCTTTTACATGTCGACATATGTTTCAATTAGTCCAGTTATGGAACCTCCATTTTAGACTTTTCAAAATTCTAGCTTTATAGTAAAAAACTGGCAGTCACAAGGGTAAGCTGTGTGCAAAGAAAATTAAATTTTACAATAGGGTAAGATTTACATTTTATGCCTCTTACTTTTCTTTTGCCATTAACGAAAGTTATCTAGCAAGCTCTTTCTGGATTTAGTTTTTAGGGCTAGTAAAGGTCTCAGAAAAGAAATACCCTACTGCACGCACCACTGCCTGTAAAGGCCCTTCGGCCTCTCTTAGAGGTGGCAAATAAAGCTGCGCAGGCGCGTTGCTTCCCCTTCCACTCCGACCTTACAGTAGTCTGCAAGCTGATGACATCATTGGTCCGCGCAACCTACCAGGCCTCGGGATCTGTAGCTGAGCCCGAGTACTTGCTTTCCCGTAGCGGGGCGGGACGTGAAGTAGCGGGGGGTGGCTAGTGCTGGTTGTTCCAATACGCATGCGCGCGGTGATTGTCGACGGTACCTCTTTCTTTGCCTGTTTCCAAAGCTCGCTCCCGATGAGGGTAGGGGGAGCCTAAGTGCCCTCCCCTTCTCTCTGCCCCTCCCCGTCCCTCCTTCAACCCCCGCCCAGCGGGGCTTCTAACTGACAGTTGTCGCCGGGCCTGGTCCGCGCAATGCCTCCTCCTGCCTGGGTCCCCCGCAGGTAGAGAGGGGCAGGAGGGGCTATAAGGGAAAAGAGAAGGAGGAGCCCGAGCCGCCGCGGCCCAGAGCTGCGGCCCCCTCCGCGGAGGTGAGAGAAGATCCCCAGTGCTTTCTCCTCGCCCCCTCCCAGCCACCTAGCCGGCCCGGGAGGGGGTGGGGCGCCGAGGCCGCGGCGGCCAGGCCGGGCCTGGCGGGTGAAGAGCGGGCGGGCGGGGCACGGACGGGTGAGGCCCGCGAGGACCGCGCGCGCGCCGCCGCCGGGGGGAGGGGAGAGGAGGGCACCTAGGCTCTCCTCTTCTCTCCCCCCTCCCCCGCGCGCCATGTAACCCCGCCCCGCTTGCTGAGAGCTCGAGACCCCCGCGCGCACCGAGCCGAGCCAGCGGCTGAGGAGAGCGAGGCCTGATGCGGCTGAGGCTGCGCGGCGCGGCTGAGCCCTAAGCAGGCGGCTCTCGATCACGGGTCCCCCGGCGCCTCGAGCGGCCGCTCCACACTGCCCAACCTGGGCCTGCCGGGGATATGAACGTGCCTGAGACGCCGGGGGAGATGGAACCGCCGGGGGAGGAGGAGCGGCCGCCACTAGCGGCCGAGGAAGAGGACGACGAGGAGGTGGCAGCGGCGGCCCGGGCCTCAGGGCCGGCCCGAGGGAGAAGTGCCTCCTCACGGGAGGACGCGGAAGACGACGAGGAGGAGGAGGTGGAGGAGGCGACGGTGGTCGGGGGCGGTGGCTGCAAGGAGCAGGAGCTGACCTACGAGCTGCAGCAGGGCTACCGCATCCTGGGCGAGTTCCTGCAGGAGAAGCACCGGGGCCTCACCGCCCCCTTCCTGCAGCCCTTGGGGGGCGTTGCCACCTGGGAGGAGGAGGCGGCCGAGGGGCCACGCAGCGGAGGCCGGGGAAGTCGCCCCCTCCCTCAGCAGCCGGGGCAGAGCATGTGTCTGCTGAAGATGGAGGAGAAGTTCACTAGCGGCCAGTACGGGGGCATCACGGAGTTCGTGGCCGACTTCAGGTCGATGCTGGAGACGTGCTACCGCCTTCATGGAGTGGACCACTGGATCTCCAGACAGGGCCAGAAGCTGGAGATGATGCTGGAGCAGAAGTTGGCGCTTCTCTCTCGGTGAGTGAGCATCCGTCCCAGGTGGGACTGACGGACTGACACAAACACACCCTCACACGTGTCCGAGGATGGGTTGGGCCTTGGGCCTGGGGGCGCCGCTGATAGGTGCTGAGTCGGTGCTGGAGAACCCCGGGAGGAGGAGCAGTGCTGGGCGGGGGCCTTCAGGGGTGTGGTAGGTGTGAGCGATGGAACCTAGCACCCAGACGAAAAGAAGCTGAGAAGGAAGCCGACGCCTGAGTGCCAAAGAGCAGGTAAAGTTTGTAGGTGTAAAGTGAAATGGTGCCCGTAGGGGTAGGCAGTGTAAAAGTTTTAATGAGATGGAAGTTGGACCCGCAACTTACAGTTGTAAGCATGAACTTCAACAAGTTTTTAGGATGAAAGAAATATGGTTAGAAAAATAATTTTAGTTCATATCAACAGGTGGTTGTTTCAAACCATTAAAAATAATCCTGTCAATTTACTACCAGTGTTGGCTGTCCGAGATGTATGGAGTGTTATTAAATGGTTAGCGACGACTCTGGTGTACTCCTGATCCTTTCTCTCAGCTTCATCCGAGGAGACTGAATTTTTGCAATAATAGTGGGTGCATCAACGCAAAATTGTTAATACGTTTAGATGTTTGGGTTTATTCTACAAGAAATCATAGGCAGTCCAGGTGGCATCATGCTTTTGGTGTATGTACTCGACCCACATATCCAGTCAATTATTTTTCTTTAGTAAGAGGAAATAGCAGAAGTGATTAAATACTCGTATTTATAATTATAATGGATACAAGCCAGATTAATTTCTCAGGTGGTAATTTTTTAGAAATAGAAAAATAATTGACTCTTTCTGGAAATGGTAGTTGAATAGTAGTTTGACTCTTTACCAGCTCAAGGAAACTAAAACAAGTCACTTTATATTTTTGGCTTCAGTTTCCTAATCTGTAAAATGGGGATAATAATAGTACCTACCTTATGACGTTGCTGTAGGTTTAAATGAGTTAAATGCAAATTCAACAGTGGCGGTCCCATAGTTAGCCCAATTTAAGTGTTAACCGTTATAATAGTAGCAGTAGTAGTTGAATAAAATGAATATTTTTCTCATATTGGAAACTGGGCATTGTACTAATTTTTTATGGAACACCTCCTGAAAAGCTGTGTTAATGATTAAATTTTCGGTCCTTGATTTGTCATCATAATTTTAAATAATCTGTCACTGGCTTGTGTGTGCTGTTTTCAAGACTATCAGTGACTTCTTTCACTGAAAACAAGAGTTAACATAGTGCTTGACTCATTAGGGAAGTCCTATTTAAACTAAGGAACCTCTTCTTGAATCCTTTCATAAAATAGAATTATTTGGTAACAGAATAATTATTTACAAATTTGTTTTCATACTTTATTTAGTGACATTATACTTGTGTAGTATGTTACCCTTGTCTCCACAGTGCTTTACAGTTATGTCTGACATAAAAATCCATACATGTCATTATTTTTAAGTAGTAAAATATACTCCAAATTGACATCACAAGATTTTAGACTTGGAAGGAACTCTAAAGTTCATCTAGTCCAAGCATCCAGTTTTACAGGTGTGGAGACAAATTTAGAATGAGGCAAAAGAATGGCTGTGTACAAGTAGTAAGAAGTAGCTTATAGGTTTAAATGAATTATAAGTATTTTCAAAAACATTGTATACATAATAAATCATTTCTTGAGTCCTTCAAAAGAGCAGAGAGACTGTTTCTCTTTTACATAAAGGTAAATTTCTAAATGCTTAGACTCATTCCCCATAGCTAAAGCTCAGAATTCCATATTCCCTTATAAATCATATAGCATCCATACTTAGAAATTAAACTTATTAATTCTATTGTTTATAGATGTAATGTATTTCTTATATTCTTAGTCCAAGAGAGAGAACATTCTTGCATTTTTAGTAGCAAAAAGTAATAAAAAGTTTTGAGTCTCTCACTTTTTGTATTTGATGTATGCAAACATTTTGTAAATAGGTTTGCCAGATCACACTTGTTGATACTAGGAAATCACTTCTTTTGATGTACTAGACTAAAATCTGAGTCATTACTAAATAAATGCAAAGTTGTGGGCACAACTTTGAGAAAAAGCATAGTTCACAACTATTTGGTAATGCAGTAGGATATATAGATGTTCCAGAAAAATATTCTATTGCGTGTCCACATGAATATGATTTTCAGCAAATGGATGATTCAGATACCTTATTTGTAAATAAGTGGTATGCACCTTATTTGTGAATGTTATGTGGTATTTTAGTAATAAAAACCAATCACTGAGATATTATCACTTAAGTTTTCTTTTGTCTTCTGGTACGCATTTGTAAGATGTGAATTAACTTGTATTTTCAAATTTACTGTAAGAAGAACTTTGTAGCTGCCCCATATAGTACTAATGAGCCTTTTAGTGAGCAAGAAAAAAGATAACATTCGATTAAGAGGATGCCACATTATCATTACAGAGCAGCCCAGTGGCATTAGTACTTTGCACTCATTGTATAACTTGAATCTTGGTTTCTTCATCTGTACTATCTATGAGAGAGTGTTAGGCGAGATTAGTTGGTTGTACAAATATGTATCTGCCAGAGCTAGACATTCAAGTCCCTGAGATCAAAAGATAAGTTCTCTGTCCATAAGTGGTTTCTAGTGAAGTAGGGAAACAGACACTTAAAAAATATCATAATTCTATAATGGACATATAAACAAGATACAAGGGGGAATTTAAGAAGAAGGAGACCTAAATCTGAAGTAGGGGGGAATAAGTGTGGGAATGGCAATTGAGAGAAGGAAGGAGAAAAGGGAAAGAAACCACATAGTATTTAAAATGTATCATAAAGAAGTTTAACCTTGAATTAATTCTGAAGGAGTTGAACATTGCTACTGGATTTTTTTGGAGGGTTTGAGATGAGCATTCCAGAACACTGAAACTGCAGTGAATGCAAGGCATGAAACAGCATAGCGTTTCTGGGAACTACAGGTACTTCTGTATAGCTACAGCATGGTCTTCAGAGTAGTGTCTACACACACCCCAGCAGGTATGCAGGATGATCGATTGGGATGAAGAAAGAAAATATTACAACTTCAGTATATTCTATTTTTATTTTATCCTTTTTAAGTTTCTATTCTTGTTTGCTTTTTGTGGTGTTTTTAATAGCACTAGCATATATAGTTTATAAATATAATTTATTATATATAAAGGTATATTAGTAATATATAACAGTGTTTTATATATAATTTGTAATAGAACTAGGATTAACACCTAGATGACAGATCTGTTCTAAAGAAAGTTATATTTTAGAAGGGATCACATTTATTTGAGGCAACTGAGAGAAACACCAGTTAGCATTAGAAATAAGGAGAAAATCTAAGTGGAAAGGAATATAAAATCATTAATAATTAGGAAGTTATGTACAGAGCTTAGAAACTGGGAAATATTAATAAGAATTTTTACCTCTTGCAAATTCTAAATTATGATTTTTGAAAGATTTTAAATTTTAAAATATTTTGGAAAGCTTTAAGAATATTGCTATATAGCCAGAAGATGGCTTTTCCTAGTTTTAAAAGGTTGTAGTTATAGAAGAGGCATAAAAACTAAACCTAAAATTTTAATTTTGGTCATTTAAAATAATATTTTGGTGAAAATAAGCTTGGATATAATACATCCTTGTTAATATTATTCTTGATTTCTGAATTAAGTTGCTGTTAAATGGTGCACAGGTAAAAAGGCTTTCTTAAAATAGAGCTATAGGTTATTTAGTTCTGTAATTGCTTTTTAGTTTACGGAAATTTTTCTTGTAATGGGAGTACAAAAGCATCACCATTAAGCCTCAAAAATTGAAAAATACAATTCTTCCAAGTACAAGTAGTATTGAATTACAAATGAAATTCATGACCAATTTTAATCCCCTCCTGAGTTAAATTTTAATTTTGTTGACTTGCTTATTCTCAATTACTATCAAAACCCAGAAATTAATTGGGAATTTTAACAAGATGCTTCTTTCTCCCAAGTAGTCTTTTTTCTCTCTAGTAGTCTGACTCCTCCTCTCTCTACCAAATCCTGTAATTCTGTCTTTTATTTTGTAATTTTTTAAAAATAGAGGACCTTGGTAATATGAGGGGGGAACCAAAAATAACAGGAATTATCTTCTGGAGGGCAGGCCCCTTGTAGCACAGGCCACTCCTGCTAGGTGAGTGTTCTTTGAACCCATTTGCATCAGTGTACCAGCTGGCCATTATTGTGAGAGGCTGTGTTCAGCTTCAGTGAATTTTTTTTGGAGACTCTTCCAACATGTTTGCCCATTTCATGATGGGTAATTTACAGTGTGCAGCAAGACAACACACCTGCTCACAGTGCACTAAATGTTCAGCAGTTTTTGAGCAAAAAGCACCAGCATGACCCCAGTGCCACGCCCTCCCTAGTCACCCGATCTTGCCCTGAGCAACTTGTTTGGTTTTTTTTTTTGTTTGTTTCTCCGTGATAAAAGTCCTCAAAGGGAAACATTTACTGATGTGAAAGAGGTGAAATCAACAACAACAACAACAAAAATGGCAGAGGCACTAAAAGGCATCAAAATCAATGAGTTCAAAAACTGTTTTGAGCAGTGGAAAAAGCATCTCAATAGGTGTATTGCATCAAATGGAAGCGATTGAAGTTTAAACGTAAGAATAAATACACAATTTTTTATAAATAAATTCTGGTGTTTTTGTGGTTCTGCCCCTGACAGAATCTTGTTCAGAACTAGAGAATGTTAGAGCTTGATATATTCCATGTAGTTCTATTTATTATAGTTGCCATTCTTAAAAAAAATAATAATTATGTTATTTAGAGAAGGTTCAGAGACTGTTTTAAGTGCAGTGATGAAGGGATGAAGGATTTTAATTAACAAGGTATTTATCAAGTCCCTGCTTTGTTCTAGGACTTGGGGGATGGTTTCTGCCCCCAAGAGGCTTAAAAGATGATACATAACACAGTTATGATAAAAGGTAAAATATATTAAAACCGTGATTCATTCTCAAACCTGTTCCATTGGCAGAACACCTGGAAGTCAAGCTGCTATTTGTAGAACACCCTGAAATATTGATATATTTAGTTGTATCATACGATTTTTTTCCTACAGGGTCCAGAGGTTTTTTAGGCTTATGGGAAAAAACCCCTTAATTTGAGAGATTCTATTTGGTACCTTAGATTTTTCCCCCTACAAATTGGGAGACTGTAATCACTTCGATGGTACACCTTGGTTCTGCTTATGAAATAATTATGTTCCAAGGGTTGAAACTTTGAGAACTATTATGGACAGTTAGGGGAGTGCAGAGGAGTTACAACTACTAGGGGGGGGGGCATGGGGCTGGGATTGAAAAACTATTAGTTTTTATTCTAGAGGATATAGTTTTGGAGGGTGGGTAGAGTATTGATAAATGAAGTTGAAGAGTTCATTAAACAATTATTTAAGTCATTTGATAAGAGGTAGTATGTAAAGCCCTAATAGATTCAATAATAAACACGACATTATCCCTTACTTCAAGCTGGTAGGTAAACAGATACAAAGGTATGGAGCCATAATAGTACAGAGTATTCAAGAGGAATAGTTTATACCCAGTGGTTAGACTATAGGATGATGAGGGGCTGTAGTGACAGATAAGTCTAGAATAGTGGTTCCCAACTTTTTCCACTCGTGTACCCCTTCTAAGCCCATTTCTATCAATTATACCCCTTGTTTTTAAAACAGCTGTTTTTACATGCTGACACTTTTGTTCAGTGCCTGTCAATGTAAAATAGTGGAAATGAGGAAAGAAGTTAGGAAAGGAAAATTATACTAAAAGTACAAACCACAGATTTCATTTTACAATTTTTGTAATAGTTAAATATTGATAATGACGATCAAGTATTTAAACATTAATAAAAAACTACTTGAAAAGAATCACAATTAAAGACAACACACTTTTACTCAATCAGTAACTAAACTCATCAAACAGTCTGGCTACAGATTTATTTGTTTAGGGACATTCTAGAAACGTTGCAAATAGATTGTTCTGAAACTGCATAATGATTGGGAGAAGAAGAGTTTGGGAGAAGGGTTCATAGCCACACCCTCACCAATCGTCATTAGCTAATATGAACAGTTTAGAAGTGTGTCCATTAATTGTGATTCAAACTTAACATTTATTGTTCCATAACTAACATTTTGCATTTTTTTACTTTACTCGTTTTTTCACCATTATTGATTATTTTTCCCATACCCCTGAACAGCCCAGCATGTACCCTGCTCCCCACCACCTGTATGTACCACCACTTGGGAATGGATGGTCAAGAAGGATAGGCTGAGGCTGATTTTGGAGATTCTTGACTGCTTGCTGAGGAATTTAGAATGTAGGTGACATGATTTCACTATTATTGTGAAGTTCCAAAGCTGAAATGGAGAGAATAAATAAAGGAAACCAATTAAAAGGCTATTGAGTTAATTCCATCAAAAGATAATAAGCAGTAGGAATAAAAAGATGGATGAGGGTATAAAAGAGGTATATGCATCAGGTGAAAGTGGTGAAATGGCAAACTATTGGATGAGGTGGAATGGAGAAGATGTTGAAAATGAATTTGAGCCCAGGTGATGGTAATACTGGGAAGGAACATGAGAGACAGCATTTATTTGAAGATAGGCAGCTGAGAATTTTTGGAACGTTGCATGTGGAGTTCAGCAGAGTGAGTAGGGCTAGATTAGAGATGTTTAATTAGGAATTAACCTGTAGAAGGATGATGGTTGTAAAAAAAAATGGCAGTGAATGAAATTGCCCAGGACAGAGTCTAGTAAAATACAAGACAGTGGGTGATGGGGTTCCCTGGTAGTCCAGTGGCTGGGCTTCGGCACACTCAATGTGGCAGCCTCGCTTGATTCCCAGCCAGGGAACGCCCCACACACACACACCAAAAAACAAAACAAAACAAAACCATAAAAATACAAGGGACCCAAAGGCAGAACCTTGTGTAAGGATTGAGTGTCTTCAACCTGGAAAGGTAAAAGTTTAGAAGGATATGATTAAAATATGTATAATGTATATTAAAAGTTGAAATGCTTAATTGAGAAGAAGCAATGCTTCCTATTTTTGTTTTTGAGAAAAGTAGAACAAGGGGAAAAAAGAAATCATGTTTTCAGAGAGACAATGGGTCCCTTCCATAGTTGTATTTTAGCTTTCAAATCATCTATAATCTGTGTCTATAAAATTAGACATGCCCAGAACAAATAAGAGCCATTTTAATCTCCAAAGAACTTGCATAGTAATATAAATCTTTTAAATACATATTAAGTTACTTGAGGTGGTTCTTTTTATTTTAATTGGTTAAGATTAATAAACCCCAGTAGTAGTATTATTTCTCACTTAACTTTTTGTGTATCAGTTTCCACGTGGGACCTGTGAATGTTTCAGAATTAATCATGCTTAAAAATAAGTCTATTAAGTATATACACTTTGAAAAAAGACTTAGGAAAACCAACAAAGTGTTAATAATGGTTATTATTAAGTAGAAAGATCTTGAGAATTGTTCATTTTCTTGTTTTAACTTTTCTGTATGTCCTGGATTTTCTACAATAAGCATATTACTTTTATGGTTAAAAATTTTTTATTTAAAGGTAATTAGTATTTGCAACTTGGACCAAACTGTATTGGTTTAAAAAAAAAAAAAAAAGGATTAAAAAAAATGCATCACCGAAGTTGTAAGGCAGTACACTTGTGTTACATATTATAACTGGGCAGTGGAACTATGGGTTATGTTTAATTTCCCCTTCCCTTTCTAATTTTTTCTACAATGACCATGCGTTACTGTTGTTATTTTAATATTGTTCAAAATATAAAATGTACAGATTTGGTAGGTACAGTTTTAAGGACTTGAAATAGCTAGTACTAGGAACTCAAACCAACTTTCATATTTAAAAGCTTTTGAGTATCTGAAAGCACCTTCAGACAAAAATAACTCTTCCGATAGCTTTATTATTATTAATTATTATTAAATTTGTTGGGGTGACATTGGTTAATAAAATGTATAGGTTTCACATGTACAATTCTATAATACATCATCTATGTGTTATATTGTGTGCACACCACCAATAGCTTTAGTATCTTTTTAGTGTATGTTTGGGAAATTAGACTTGTTCATTTCCGTCCACTACAAGATAAAAGAAGATGAGAATACAGATTGAGATAAACCAGTTAAAGGTAAAACGGCTTGACTGTAAATAAACTTCTTACCATATTTTATAAGTACTTTACTAAGATTGCCCTTCTATGAGAGTTTAAGCCTTCTAAATTCAAATTATTGAAAAAATACTGCCAAGATGTAATGCAGAAAGTGTTTGAATTGTTATTTAGCACAAGAAGTATTTTGGGGGTCTTCTTTTTCCAAAGAATAGCCCCCACCCTCTCTCAGATACATCTCATTTGCTACACGTAAGCTTTCTTTCAAATGATAACATCTCAATTTATTAACTACATTTGGATTTGCAAAGCTTTAAAGGTGAACAGTTTTATTTAAATTTTACAATGTATACTACCCTAGTGCATAGACTTTTATGGTAATGGTATACATTCTCAGTTTTTGGAGGTTGATATCAGAAAGAAAATCCCTCTTACAAAATGGGCATACAGGTGGAATATTGGGATTATTTTCCCTATAGCATCTCATGCTTTGTTTTTAAACTGCATTTCAGTTTCTGTGGTAGATTGCTTGACAAATAGAGTAAGGGACACCATCTGAAAAACTTAATTACACGGAAATATTTTCCCGTAGAAATAGATATATAGATTGTTTCCATGTTAATCTAAAAGCCCAGTTTTTAACATCTGATAACTTCCTTTGTTTTCCTTCATAGCAGTTATTTAGTTACATGTATCTTCTGGCACATTGGAATGTAAAATCTATGAGAGCAGAGATTTTTTTCTCCTTGATTTATTGCTGTTTGACTTCTATAAACATTGACTTGAAATGGTTTCAAGTAAAGCAGTAAATGGTTGTAAATTCTAAAGGTCATTTAAAAAGATTTGGGGGAGCATGTCTCACTCAAAGGGTGTTTCCCAGATTGCCAGCGTTAGAATATTATTTAAAAGCAGATTCCTTGGGCCCAGAATAGCATATTTAACTCTGTTAATTCAATCTCAGAGCAGAGATTAGGAATCTACATTTTTAATAAACTCCCTAATTAATTTTTATACACAATGAAGTTTGATGCTTCATCGTATAGTAACTTTGTTTGAGGTTTGATTTCACTTCACAATTTATAGAGTTTTCCTTTCATTGAAGTATTTTTTTTAGCACTGCTTTTATACTTGTCAGTCAATTTTGGGTTATAATTGTAATGGAGGGAAGGTAGCAGAGAAGTGAAAAGCAGACTCATACTGATGTCTTCATGTGGAATGCGAAGAAGTAACTGATAAAATGTGACAGAGTGTTGTGGAGTGAGGTGGGTAAGGAGACATGATACTAGGTAGATCTTTGAATTACTTCTCCAAAAAAGAATGGAGAAACATTGACATTCATGAGTTTGTCATAGACTATTACATAAAACAATCTTTATTTTTAGATTGGTTTTTACATTATTTTAAAACTTTTTTATCACAGAACTTGTAACATGTGTAAAAGTAAAACAATATTTGAACCCTCATGTGTCCCTAACAATATTTATTCATGGCTGGTTCTGCCCTATAGGTACCTTTCATATACTTCTCTTCTGTATTATTCTGACAGCACATTATTCTATAAACACTTCACAGTTTGTAACTCTCAGAGATGAGGACTGTCTTGTTTAAAATGTAAATACAATACTATATCAAACCAAAAAAATTTTTTTCTTAATAGCAAATATCCAGTCAATGTTCACATTTCCAATTGTTTCAAAAATTAAAATTTTTAAAATTTTATATTATTTGTTTGGATCATGATCCAAATAAGTTCACACATTGTGATTGGTTCATTTGTCTTTTAATTCATAGATTTCCCTTTTCTACCCTTTCTCTTTTTCTCCCTGCACCCCTACATCCTGCCCACTTCTTTCTTGCAAAAATTTTGTTGAAGAACCAAGGTTGTTTGTCTGCAATCTCCTGTAGTCTTTTGCTGATAGCATCCCATTTTCTGTCCTGTATTTCCTATAAATTGGTAATTGGTGCTAGATGCTTCATCAGATTCAAGATCACCTTTTTTTGGAGGTGAGGGGGACAAGAGTACTTCTTTAGGTAACATGTTCATCCATCTGTTTCTGGTTTTATGTTTTAAATCAGTTATGAATTACTAGGCTTAGCACATTGGCACAATGTAATTTTGCTGAATTTGTTAAAATGAAAGTTAATGGTGATTTTATAATAAAGTTTTTGTTTATTTTCTTTACATTTAAAACTTATCTTTGAATTTTATATGACAAGTAATTTATTCTGTTTCT
The DNA here is from genome assembly GCA_004026885.1 of Lyroderma lyra. Taxonomy (NCBI): domain Eukaryota; kingdom Metazoa; phylum Chordata; class Mammalia; order Chiroptera; family Megadermatidae; genus Lyroderma; species Lyroderma lyra. The sequence continues at coordinate 335,885 of PVJL010000544.1, read as the reverse complement.
TCCTCCAGTGGAGTTTAAAACATGAAATTAATTTCCAGAGCAAGCTACTTTATTCAAAACCTGAGAAAATTGATTTTAATTTAGAATCATATTAAAGCATTAATGCTATGAATAATCTTTGTTACATAGAGCTAGTATGTTAAATAGCATCAATATTTTTTAAAAGCCTGAAGTTAAAGACCCTGGGTCTTTTTGCCATCCACTTGTATCCATTTAAACCTGTTTGTATGATATTACATAATATACATAGCTGTGGATAATAGTATTATTCTTTGTATTTTGCATTTGATTTTTGGGAGCAATGAAAAGAGATCCAAGGTATTAGATACAGTATTATATCAGTTGACCTCACAGCTTTTTTATTGATTTTTTTTAATTTCGTGAATCTCTTTTATAGTTCAGTATAAGTTCTCAGCCTTTATAAAGTTTAAAGATTTTAACTAGCGTTTTAAACCCCTCCCCCACGGCCCAATACAGTATGCAGAAGTGTGTGTGTGCATGCATGCATGCACACGTGTGTTTGCATTTTAGTTTTACTAGAAAGGGGTACAAAACTTTTATTAGGTTAGTAGAGGGACACAGACCTAAAAAGGGTTAAGAATTATAGGTTTAAAGCACAGACTTAGCAAATATCCAGTAAGTTGTGATGATATTTGGTTAGAGTGGAGAAATTCCATTTAACTAAATGAAGAAAAAATTAAGCCTTTAACAGAAATAACAATCTGAATGATACCTAAAGATAAATATTATTTTCTGCCCATGTTTACGCTATAAGGTGTTTAAAGAGACTTTAAACTTAACTTAAATAATGGTTTTGTTCTGCATTAAGTTGAAAGAAAAATGTCTTGGAAAATAACTCTTGGTATTCTAGAACTTTGAAAAACTTAATATATGACTTACTGTTGTGGAGATGTCAAACCTTTGTGAGTAAAATTAGTTTAATTCTGGTTTTGCCAGTGATACTTGTGTTGAAGTTAACATTGGCTTTCTGTAGAATTCCATTTACAGTCATCGGCCATTAGCTTCATCAAATTCAGAACAATTTCAAAACATCTGCAGTGTCTTCTTCTCTATCTACTTAGAAGTTTCTTTTTTCTGTGTCTAGTGAAATTCTATTGTTTACAGCTCAGCTCAGAGACACCTCCTTAATGAAGCCTGATGCAGAATTAAATGTTTTTTGTGCAATAGTCCATGGTTCCTTGTTTTGCATTTGTTTATAGCACTTTTTAAAAAGGGTGTATCTGTCTCCCTATCTGCTTTTTAAAAATACTCAGCAGAATTGTCATTGCCTCAGGAAAACTTTACACATCTCTTCCTCTTCTTTTCAGCATGTGTTAGGTATATTCCTCTGTTCTTATGTAAACCACCTTTTAGAGTCATATGATTTGTACTGAAGTTTTTGAAAACTGTGATTGAAGTTTTCTGTTTGCATGTCTGTTTGCTACACTAAATTTTGTATTTTTGATAGGTATGGTTCATGTTATTCAACATATATTTACATTGATTATTATTTGATAGGCACTGTAGAGAGATTCAAAGATGAATGTGGAAAGATAGGAGTTGACAAATGAAGTTGATGTAGAAGTCATTCCAGACAACAAGAAGAGCATGTTCAAAAGTACAAAGGCACCAAAAGCCCCTGTATACAGCTAGGGAATGGCAAATAGTTTAATTTGTTTAGAGTCTAGTTATACATGTATTCAAAATCTGTCTGGAAAGCATGCAGCCATGTAATATGAAAAAATAGAGTAATTTATTCCTGGATATTTTCCCAGATAGCATATGGAAAAGGTGTGACTGGGAGGGCTAGATTATGGAGCCAGATCATAGAGGCCAAATACGCTGTGTTGTTAAAGAGTTTGATAGTCCATTTTAGTGAGTGACTATATTAAAAGCTTTTAAGCTAGAGGATTACAAGGGACACATATTGGGGTGAATTAAAGGGGAAAACTAACATCAATTTGATCTTTTCCCATCTCTAAATTTTCATATTCTCTTATTTTTAAGTTTGCATTTGACTTTGTTTCCCCTCAGGCAGCAGATTTGGTAAAGGATTATATGGAAATGTATCTGGAAAAATTTGTTTTATATTAAACAGAAGTCTAAAGCAATGCTGGAAAGAATAGACAGTACTTTCTTTTGCCAGATAATGTAGATAATGTGCTAGATTTAAATATCTGGGGAGTTCCCTGGTGGTGTAGTGCCTAGGCTTCAGCGCTCTCAATGCTGCAGCCTGGATTCGATTCCCAGACAGGGAACTACCCCCACCCCACCCCACCCCACCCCCAAAATAAATAAATAAATAAATGAATGAATGAATAAATAGTCTAAATACTTTAGATTGGATTTAGTTGTTTTGTTTCTTTAATTGCATAATTTCAGTCTTCTCCCAGTTCTCAGTGGAAAAAAATTATGTTAAATACAGAATTTTACCAGTTTATTTGTCTACCAAGTTATTTTCAACAACTTTGTTTGCCAATAATAAAAAGAAATGAATATAACAAATATAATTAAGCAATTACAAGCACATATTGACAATATTAGTTGGTTATGCTTAATTTGACCACTTGGTTTTTATAGACCCAAATCTGTGTTTGTAGCAGACAGATATTTAAAACAAGAACATAGTCTTTAAATTAATAGAATATCCTAAGTAAAAGGTTTTTAGAAACAATTAAATATGACAGTAGTTCATGGTGATCCACAAAGGAATGAACAAATATAAGAACCACATACACTCCAGTTTCTCTGAGTCCCTGATTATGCTACAATTGCCAGTACATTAGTAATTTCCTGTACTTATTAATTGCACTGTAGGGAATGTGGTTTGGTGGTGAAATTTAACTTGAAAGTTATTAGTTACATTCAAAAGTTTCATGGCAAGACTGTAAATTATAGGGTAACAGATCTATTTTAATTATTTATTCATTTAAATCCTTTTTCTTCTAATAGTTAACATGTATTCATTTCTTTCCATATGCTAAGTACTCTGCTAAGCATTCTACATGTTCTTTGAAGGAAATTTGGAAAAAAATAGAAAATATTCAAAAAATTAAAATAATCACCCATCCCAGCAGAGGAGGTAATCACTTGTTAGCTTTCTTGATCCCATCTATATCCATATGTATTATTTACTTACAAAAAAATTTTTAATACAGAATTTAGATTTGCCAGATACGCAGTTTTATACCCTGCTTATTACCTATGAGATATTATTTTACTTGTTAATCAGATGTTATGTGTTGTTATATGTGAGCCTATACACTAATAGGATAACAACAGTTAGGATGCTATAGTGTGCTTTTTGTTTTTGATTCTGTAGTTTTTTCCTTCTAAAAAATTATTTTTTTGCCATATGCATTAGCTGTCTTTTGCATTGACTACCAGCAAAAAAAAAAAAAAAATGACAGACCACTTCCACTAAAAATTATCCTCAGTCATGCCATGATGAGTTTGTAAAATTTATAGTGAGAATAAACCTTAAAAATATTTTTTAATGTTCTAATCATACAAGTTAGCTAGCTTTCCAATATATTCATTACTATAGTTTGTAACTATCCTTTTCAACAGAACTCATAATTAATTGCCAATGTAGAACAAGAACAGCTTCTTTTGGCTGCCTTTAATACATAAAAGCCCAGTAGAAAGTTTGAAATTACATTTTATTTATTTTAATTTTAGTAATAGTTAACATTTAGTAAGTGCTACTTTGTGTCATTCTGGGGCTTAACCTACATTAAATTATTTAATCAACCACAACACATCTTGAGATTAATTAATGGTTTACATGACCTTTTTTACAAATGAAGAAACAAGGCACAAAAGATTACTAAATTAGTTAGTGGCAGGAACTGGATTTGAATCCAGACTGCTTCGTTCCAGAACCTAGGTATTTAATCATTGTGCAATGTTGCTTATGAATAAGAGATGCAGGGGTTGAGAGAAGGGAGCTTTTATACTTGAGAGAGAGGGTAGGGAGAAGATTATAAAAGATTTCAAGGAGGTAGAAGCATTTAGATCCCTGTGATGGTAGGATTGACAATATTTGCAATATAAATTATTAAATTATATATATATAAAATATAACTTGTAAAAATCTAAAGGAAATAATAGTTGAAGTGTCACTGTACTGTATATGGACTTTTTTTAGAATCCAGTGATTAGTGTTTATTTTATTATAATTTTAAAAATAATGTGTACATCTGGTGGCAAAATTTAAACAGTACAAAAGGTAATACAATAAAAAAAAATTCCTCCTCTTCTCATCAGTCCCTTGGTCACCTACTATTAAGAGACTACTCCTATTAATAGTTTCTTGTATTCAATTCCATATCTAATAGCCATCTCAAATTTTAACATGTTTAAAACTGAACTTCCAGTTTGTTTTGTTTTGCTTTTCTAAGCCTATTCTTGCCTTCTGCGTAAGTGACTCCCTTGTCTACCAAGTTGCTCTGGACAAAAAGTACCTTTTTTCATAGATTCTCCCTTTCACTTACTTGAAGTATATGAACCAGTTCTGAATTTCTTCCTCTGAGCAAGCTTGTCTAACCTGCAGTCTGCAGGCTGCATGCAGCCCAGAACAGCTTTGAATGCAACACAACACAAATTTGTAAATTTTCTTAAAGCGTTATGAGATTATTTTTTATGACCTTTTTTTAAGCTCATAAGCTCTTGTTAGTGTTCGTGCATTTTATGTGTGGCCCAAGACAATTCTTCTTCCAATGTTGCCCAGGGAAGCCAAAAGATTGGACACCCCTCTTATAAAGGGTATTTTAAATCTTGTTCATTTTTTTCCCCATTGTCACCATTTAAGTACAAAATCATTATCATCTCTTGCCTGGAATACCGCTATAGTTTCCTGCTTCTACTTTTTCCTCCTAGAGTCCATTTTCTAACCAGCAGCCCAAATGAATTTTTTAAAATGTACGTTAAGAGAAGTCAGTACCCTGTTTAAAGCACTTCAGTGGCACTTAGGCTATAGTAAAGAGTTTGGCTTACTGTTCTTTACATATGTGCCAAGGAATTTCTCACCTGAGGGCCTTTATACTCATTCTTCCTGTTATCTAGAACACTCTATCTCCGAAGTTTGTTTGTTTTTGTTATGGCTGGCTCCTTCTCCTGTCACTTCTTCAGATAAGTTGTTCTTGACACAGAACTTATAGTCTCTAACTTATAGTTAGAACTTATGTATGTATGTATGTATGTATGTATGTGTTTACTTTTTGTATATTTTCTTACTAACATGACAGCTTAGTGAGGACAGGAATCTTGTCTGTAAGTGTTGATGCCAACGCCTAGCCTACTATCTGTAAATACTTAAGTAGTATTGAATGAATGAGCAAATGAATGGGTCTGTCTGGAATTTTTTTGGTTAAGGAGTGAGGTTAAAATACAGCTTTATTTTTTTTTTTTTTACATGTCCAGCCAGTTGTCACATCATCACTTTTGTTTATTGCTTTCATTTACCATTTTTATAATACATTAAATTTTTGGTGTGTTTAGATGTATTTTTGAACTCTGTACACTATGCTCTTGGTAAGTAATTATTCATCTTCTGGTATTAAACTTCTTTATTATTGTAAGTTTAAAATCCATTTTAATGTCTGATAGGATGAGTCCTTTGTCAAATGATTTTTCTGAATTTTCCAGAAATGAAATTTTTATGTGTTTATTTTTCCATGGGATGCTTTTAATAGTATAGTATTTTTTAGTGGTATACTTTTTAATAGTACAGTGGAATTAACATTTGCCTCACCCATGTTTTGGTCACTTGGCATAAGAAATATGTGAGAGAACAACAAATCACTCATTTGTGTGGAATAAAATTGATATTCGTCCCATTTCATGAACACCGTAAAAGCCACTTTTCCCATCCTCCTAGGATCATGTTTTCAGCTCTCATCAGGTTCCTCTGTCTCTGTTAAGACCTGTTATTTCAGATAGGCAGCAGCAAGATTTGCCTGGCTTTCCTGTCTTTTCTCTTTCTGCCAGTGTCCGAATCTGAAACTGTCCTGAATTTAGTCTTCTACTTGAAAGCTCCATCTGTAGTTGGAAGATATTTAGAGGAGTTGGCCAGGAACAGGAAGCCCAGGTATACCTACCTACTTTGAAGACTTGTCAGAATTTTAGCATCATCCATGGAAGAGGAACATAACTGGACTGTATGAAAGTCAGTGACCTAGGAAATCTTCTGTTCTGCCTGTACTAAGAACTGATTCTGTATGGTGAAGAGTAGCTGTTGTGGTAGTAAGATGTTGAGCAGAGCAGTCCTAATTCATTAAAAATGTTTATCAAAGTTGTTGAGATTGTTAAGGCACTTTTCAAATACCAGTCTATGTAACTAAAAACTTTACATTTACCTTTGTGCCTTCTCTAAAATAGAAAGACAGATCAAGAAATGAAATTTTATTCTAGGGAAAAAACAATTTTAATTAATTACAATGGTCATCAGTATGTCTTTAGGGAATTAAATCATTTATTTGGTACCACTTCAGGTATGAACAAAGGCCTTGAAAAGTTTTTTCATGTATAAGGATCTTTGCAATTAATTCCTTATTGAAATTGCCCTCTTGAATTTTACTAATGAATGTCTTCTTGCTTAATCTTTGGCTTTTACTTAGTCCTTTCTCCATCTCTCTGGAGAATTAAATTGTTTTGATCACTTAGTACTTAAAACTTTTTCCCCTTTGGCCTTTGTTGTGCTGTTTCTTAAATTATTTCTTATCTTTCGAGTCTTTCTCTTTGACTGTGTTTTCCCTTATAACTGTGGATAATCCCTAAAGTTATGCCTTTAGATCTTATCTCCCTATATTTATTTCTCTGTGTAGAAATTAATTACTTTTAATTAAGACTTTATCACTAAGACTCTCAAATCAGTATCTTGAGCCTTCCCTTTGTTTTAATTTCATATTTCAGTCTACAGAGCTTTTCTAGTTTGTTGTGCAACTGTTATCTCAAAATGTGAAAAACTAAGTACATATTTCTAACCCAAATCTCCTTCCAAATCTCTGTTTTTATTTTCAACTATTGTTTTTTTTCCCAGTGGTATTACCATTCTCTCAACCTGAATATATCAAAATCATCTTTGCTTTTTGTACTTTTCATTCAGTATACAAACTGTCACCATGCTCATGCTGACTCCCTGTCTCTCAGTAAATTTTGAGTGAATGAATTTGAATAGTATGAATGAATATTTTTCTTAATTAGTATTTTTTCTTTCTTTCCTACTGATCCAAAACTGTTCTTTCTGCACAAGCCAGTTCAAGTTTTTGACAAAAGACTATCAGATGGTATAGAGAGGTTCAATAAAGAACTGGAAAACATTTACATTTCTTAAAAAGTACCATTTTCTCTGAAATAAATGGTGGGCAAAGTCAGCTACTAAGTGATCATGGATAATGGGTTGAAACTTTTAAATAATGATGGCATTTGAAATTTCTGTTATGGAAAACTAGTGAGGGAGTTGACGTCTTTCAGAGAAGTCATCTTCTTAGACAGTATTGAACCCAGTGTAGGTTACAGTTAGACAACATATTACAAAGTAGTGACTTTTTCCTACAATGCTTAATAGTGGAGGTATAAGAGTAAATGAGTTTTTGCATGAGATGTAAGAGAAAGGTTAGGTGCTTGAGCCAGAAGGATAATTGGTTAATGGAGATGAGATAAGAAAAGAGGTTTAATCATGTATGATGAGTCCTAACTAGTTATCTACAGAGGGTGCCAAAAAATGTATGCATATTTTAGGAAAGGAAAAAACTGTATTAAAATTGTAATGCTCAATATATACTGATAACAATAGATGAATACAAGTCACATTTGACTTCTGCAATTACAAGAGGTGCTCAAAGTGGTCACCATCAGTATTTAGGTAATACATAGAAAACACCTCTTAAAATGTGTATACATTTTTTGGCACCTCCAGTATATGAATAGCTGAAAGAGGTTGAATTATGTTAGAACAATTGAAGGAATCAAACAAAGAACTGGAGGTCTGGATGAAGATGAGTTTTAAATGTAGGGGGAATAAGAGTAACAACTGGGAAAATAGAAGGTAAAGAGGATCAAATAGGAAATAAGTTTAATAGTCTGTGATAAAAGCTTTTTTTGTACATATGAAGACTTTTTTTTCAAAAACTTCTTTGGGTATTTAATATATAGCTGCAGATGAGAGCAGGTGTCTCCAAATTTTAATGATCTGGCTTTTAAGCAGAAAACATTTTAATATGTACCCCCAGTATATGCATATTTATTTATAACTTTCAGTTTCATATACTGCAGATGAGTGAAATCAATATGGTTCTTGACTTTTTTCTATCTGACTTATTTCACTTGGTGTGATACTCTTTAAGATCCACCCATGTTGTCACAAATTACAGTATTTCATCTTTTCTTCTGGCTGAGTAGTGTTCCATCTTGTGTGTGTGTGTGTGTGTGTGTGTGTATGTGTACCATACATGTTTATAATTTTCTGTGTTTATCATAAATTTTCTCTTGCAAAATCATTTTGTATTATTGTATATTTTTTCATACCAATGATAGGTGGTATGAAATAGACGAGAGCTGTCTGGAAAGTATCCCGCCATGTAATATGACAAATAGAGGCATTTATGGCTAGATTTTTTCCAAACACAGCCCTCATGTGAAGAGAGGTGAAAATAAGCTACATTTAAAACAATAAACTTTTTTCCATTAAAGAGATAGTGCTTTAATCCTTAACTTTAATGCTTCAATTTTATATTTTTTTAATTGTAGAGAAGGGACTGTCAGATTTTATGACATGAGTAAGGTTAGAATATATGTAAAGAGGATAAAAATCTAGAGCATAGCTAAGTTAGGTTTAACTAAATATTTTTTATGTAGTTAGCAAAAGGGATTCTTCTTAAGATGCTGGTTAAGGGGGTTTATTGCTTACCCAGAAGATTTGACCTTGTGAATTGACTTATTCTTCTCCAAGGCACTTGAGAGAAAAGACAACGATAGCAGTTACATCTAGAGGCTATTATGGATTGGAGGATGAGAAGGGAACTGCATGTACTTCAACAAGGCGTCGGTCAACAACTCGAAGTTTGGCAGGCTTGACAAGTGGAGTTTTTGAATCTATAATGGTTCAAGTTTTGAGACAGGAAGAACAGCTGAGAGCAAAAGAAGAAAAAAGGTAAATGTTAAAAAAAATAAGTTCATGTTGTTCAAATTTCCAGGAACTACTTTTCAAAGAGTAGCTATGTAACTTTTATGTCCCATTATCAAATATCTGGGCCCACTTTAGTAGTGTTCCAAAATGTGTTGTTACTGAAGTACGAATTCATGAAGTATCACAATCAATTTGTTTAAAAATACAGTTTTAAATTTTAAACCAAATTATTTTGAAGCAATACAAAAGTAATTTTTATAAAAGATTTCATAATGTTTTCTAGATTTTCTTTCAAATGAAATTATTAATTTTAAGTTACAGGAAAATCTGTATTTTATATAGATTTGTATAGCTTAAGAATAGACTCAGACCTTTAAAATTAGGAGTAACTCTATAGATTATGTAGCTCAAAACGACACATAGGTTCACCTCTACCAATTCGTCCATTAATATTAATTTCCTGGATAACTATGTTTACGCTGGGCTCATCAGGAAAGAATGTGTTGTTCAATTAGTGTTACCTTCTAGGGTCTGGGAGCATAGATTGATGGCACTTAGATAACATTTTGCTTACAACAAAAGAGACTAGGGCCCAAACAGGTAAGTGAGCAGTCAAAAAAGACTGGTGGTTCTTAGACTAATTCACATCTCAAACTATGTTAGGAATGATTGCTGGTGTAATAGGGAATTGCTAATGCTACTTAAAGGCAATTTATAATATATTGTTGTTACTCTCATATTAATAAATGTAGCTTGCTTGGATATTTGTAGGATTAACACTCAACCTTGAGACTTTTACCACCATACTTTTTATAATTGGGAACCCATTGTAAAATACTTTTTTTCCTTTTACAGAGCCTCTTATAACTATTTGTGCTGTAACAGGAGATTTTATGGAAAAGAATAAAGATTAATCTGATAATAGTGTGTAATAGATTGGAATGGCAAGAAACTAAAGAGAAGGAAGGCTGGTAGGAAGAAGGCTATATAGTAGTCTAGACCTCCACTACTGGTATCCAGAAATGTGGAGAGGTCAGGTTGTTCTAGGAACAATCAATAGGACTTAATACCTTCCTTGATATAAGGAGAACAAGAAAGAAACAAAAATGAGTTGGATGTAGTTGTAATAATAGTGATAGTAGCAATAAGAAGATTTTTAAAAATGGTTAACATTTATCGAGCATGATTATTTGCCAGGTTTAGCTCTGAGCACCTTATATGTATGTATTCAATATTTATTCTAAGACACTGAGAGATTAAGTAACTTGCCCAATGGTCAGGCAATTTTTGAGCAATAGTCAAGATTTGAACACGGGCAATTTGGCTCTAGAGGCTTCTCTCTCAAGCGATACGCTGTCCTTGTAACTTGAAAAATGATGGAACCAGCAAAGAACATAGAAGAACTTGAGTCCATGTGTGGGGAGAGATCAGTGAACTTTATAGTTTTTTAATAATTTGTTTGTAGTGAGGGAAACATTTAAGCATCCAAGTAGGAATGACTTAATAGTTAACTAGAAATATGACTGAATTTTTTTCTTTTCCCCAATTTTACATATGTCCATGAGTGAATAAGACATGGGGGAAAATCTTTCATTAAATGTCTTAGTGACTATAATAATGTAATGGAGTAATATGAATTAAGCTCTCTAGTTGGGTATAGTGTTTACTTTTCCTTTTTTAATTATACGTATTTTAAGCATGAATTAAAGAATAAATAAAATGATAATAAAGGCCCATGTACTCACTACCCGGCAATTTTTAAAGAAATTAAACGTAGATATAATTAAAATTCCCTATATTTTTTTCTCTGTTCCCAGAAGAAACCACTATTCTGCCTTCATCATTCCCATGCATTTCATTATTGAATTTCAACAGTTCTTTCATGCACTCTGGATAGAAGTTCTTTGTCAGATATTTTCTCAAACTCTGAGGCCTGCCTTTTCATTTTCAGTGTTTTTTGAGGAAAAGAAAAAAATTAATTTTGAGTTTGGTTTTTTTTTTTTTAATGTTTTGTGCTTTCTATAACCTAAGAAATCTTAACTTACCCAAGGTTATCAAGGTTTTCTCCTTTTTATTTTCCCACAAATTTCTGTTTTATTTTTTATGGTTAGATACATAATCCATTTGAAATTAATTTTTATGTGTGGTTTGAGGTAAGGATAAAAGTTTTATTTTCCTTCTGTATGGATAGCCAGTTGTTCCAGTCTTACTTGTTCCAAAAAACTCTTCTTTCATCACTGTATTACTTCTGCCTCTGTTGAAAATTAGTTAACATATACTTGTGAGTCTTTTTGGACATCTATTGTGTTACATTTATCTATAGTTCAATCCTTACGCTAATACTATATTGACTTAATTACTATAGCTTTATAGTAAGCCTTGAGTGCTTGCTTCAGCAGCACATATACTATAGTAAGCCTTGAAATTTGGTAATAGGAGTCTTTCAACTTTGTTTTTTTTTTTTTTCAAAATTGTTAGGCTCTACTGAGATCTTCGTATTTCTGTGTGACTTTAGAACCATTGTTAATTCCTAGGGGGAAAAAAACCTGAGGGAGTTTTGATTGAGATTACATGAAAGTTTTCAGTTAATTTTCAGAGAATTCCTTAATGTTTCTCAGCAGTATTTTATAGTTTTTACTGTACATGTTTTCCACATATTGGTTTACTTTATCCCTACATATTTCATGTTTTTGATGCAAATTGTAAATTGTAAGTTAAAAATCAATTTATAATTTTTTATTAATATATAGAAATACAGTTGATTTTAGTATAGTGAAAACAGAATACTTCTGTCTGTTTCTACTCTGCGTTTGAAAGATTTTGCTTCATGTAGCTTGAAACTTTGGTATTGGATATATGCATATTTAGGATTCTTAAGATTTTTTTTGATGGATTGACTTATTATGTGTATTCTTTTTTATCCCTGATAATATTTCTTACATTTTTTAATGTTGCATTTTATTTTTACCATTGGCTTATTAGTGATACATCATTTTTTGAAATATTTTTAGAGAGTTCTCTAGGGTTTATAAGATGTGCTTAACTTATCACTGTTAACTTCAAATATTAAACAACTTTATAGTACACTTCTGTTTACCTCTTTCCATCCTTTTTGCTGTTGTCATACGTTTTACTTCTGTGTGTGTTAGAAACCCCAATGCACCGTTATTATGTGTGTTTTAGTTATGTTGAAGAAATTTAAGATTGAGAGGGGGAAAGTATTTTATATTTATTCATATTTATCCTTTCCAACTTTTTCTGCCTTCCTTTATTTTTAATCCATGATGCTGTCTGGTGTCATTTTTCTGTTGCCTAAAGAAGTCCTTTAGCATTTCTCACAATGTAGATCTGTCTGCCAGTGATGAATCTGAGCTTTTATTTTTCTGGTCTGAAAATATTTTTATTTTGCTTTATGTTTTGAAGGAGAATGATTCTATGTTGACAGGTTTTTGTTTATTTGTTTTTTCTTCTTTCTTTTTTTCCTGTCAGCACTTCTAAGCATGCCATGTTGTACCATACATGGTTTTTGAAGGGAAGTCTGCTGTTCTCTTTATCTTTGTTCCTCTAGTCATAATGTATCTTATGTCTCTGACTGCTTTTAAGATTTTATCTTTATTACTGGTTTTCAGTAATTTTGTTGTAATTTATCTTTGGTGTGGGGTTGAATTTATGTATGTGTGTGTTGATTATCTTGCTTTCAATCTTCCTCTGTATGGTAAATTTTCAAGTTTACTAATCTTTTCCTCACAGTGTCTAATCCAGGGACCTTTTAATTTCAGATACATTTTTTTCAACTCTAGAAGTTACATTTACTTCTTTTTTTAACATATCTTCTTTTCTCATCATTATGTTCACCTTTTAATGTCCTTTATATGCTAGTTCCTAGTCTTTTCTAGATCTTTCTATTGACTGAATTTTTTTCCTGAATATAAGTTACATTTTTCTGCATCTTGGCATGTCCATTAGTTTTTTGGGGGAGAAAGGGGTGGGGAATTGGACATTGTGCATGTTACCTTGTTGAGTAAAGGGGATTGGGCTTTGTTCTTGCAGGGAGTTAAGTTCCCTGTGGATCAATTTGATGATCTTTTCAAGTCCTGGTTTTAAGCTATTCTAGAATAGCCTTTACTCCAGTTCAACCCTGCTGTTAGGGTATAAGCTGTTGGGATCTCCACTGAATGCCCCAAGTGATGGCTGAGGACTCTCCACTCTACCTAGTCTCCTATCATGTGTACACTCTGAGTTTACAATTTCCTGGTCATTCTTGTCAAACTTTGTCAGATTTTACTCTGTGCATTCACAGGCTAGTATCTGTTAAAGTCTCAAGGGGACCCTTATGTGGATTTCTGGAGCTCTGTTCTGCACAGCTTCCTTCTTTTGGGAATTATCTTAAAATATCTAGGTGCCACATCTTGCCCCAGTGCTGATTTCCATCTCCTCAACTGAATTCTACTGGACTGTTTGGATTCTCCTCCCCTGCACTTGTAGTGTGGAAATCGCCTTTATTCAGGAAAGCCAAGGAATTGTAGGGATCACCTCATTTGTTTCACATTTGGGGGATCACAGTTCTTTGGATATTCAGTGTCTAAAAACATTTGTTTCCTATATTTTGTTTAGTTTTGTAATTGTTTGCAATGAGGAGGTAAGTTTGGTCCAGTTACTCCATCAAATAACCATCAAAAGAGGTCATTTTGATACCTGTTTTATGTTTTGACTACATATGTATATATTCATAAATAAGATAGCATTGTTTTGCATGTCATAACTTTATATAAATGGCAACTTTCTATTTTCACTCAACATTTTGCATGAGATGTATCCGTGTTATTTCATTCTAGTTAATTTCAAGTGCTATTATATAGTAGTACGTTATCTGACTACATTACAGTTTATCCCATTACCTAATGAGATGGACATTTTGATTATTTCCAGTGTTGTCTTATTATGGAATGCTACAATAAACATTCTCACGTGTGTCTCCTTAAGGATGAAGCTACAGATATATAAATGTATATTTATATTTATTTGTATGTGTGTTTGTAGAAGTATATATGCATCCGTGTGTGTGTGTGTGTGTGTGTGTGTGTGTGTGTGTGTGTGTGTATTCAGTCTGCTTTTAATCATATGGTCATGGCAAGTTCTTTAATACGTTAGGGAATATTGCCACAATAATGGGATCTTAAAGCTGTCATTATGTTGATAAAGTTGAGGTTGTGTTAATAAAGTAGTTATCTTCATATTGGTTCTCTATAAAGGATTTAATAAATTATACCAATAAAATGTCATACTATGCATCCATAACTTAAAATACCTACTCACTTTCCCAACAACACATGAATTTTCAAATTTTTTAACTCCAATCACTTTCTTTTTTTGTTGTTTGGTTTTTTTCTTTCAGTGTAATTGATGCATAGTTTTATTCGTCGCAATTTCAGAGTCACTGTCATTTAGGTCTGGTGACTTATAGTGATGTTGAACAAAAGTAATGCTCAGGCACCACATTTGGTTTGTAAGCAGATTCCCTTTTCCTGCCAGTCACTTTCTTAATCTTAAATGTCATCATTGTCCAGTATTTTAGTTCCATCCACCCAAATGTTACCACAGCTCAAATTTTTGTCCAAGAGCCTCTCCTTTTCTCATGTTACACTTTTCTTTCTAAGTGATTTCATTAATACCCATATCACCTAAATGCAGAAGACTCATAGATACATGTCTCTTGTCCAAACTTATCTAAGTTTTAGATCTAATTGCCTATTTAACGTGTTCTCTGTATGTGTTATCTATCAGTGTCAGTATCAGTGTCTCTCATCTGTCATCTGTCAGCAAACATGTGGTACATTCAAATTAGTATAACTCAAAGAGGGTTTATTTCCAAAGGGGTTGGGATATAGCAGAACATTAAGAGATAAGGCTGTTAACCAAGGTGGGTAAGAGGGTATAGTTACTGGTACCCAGTAGAAAATTACAATGAGACTATATTGAGATGATACTATTCTTTTGAAGGACACAGCCCAAGTCAACCTCAGAGAGAGGGAGCCAGTGGAATAAAGACTTTACCCTGCTTTCTCTGATCACCTGCCAGAGCTCCCTTCATTGAACCCAAGAGAAGCTAGTGAGTAAGGTTGTTGCCTGATGGTACAGTGAAGGGTAGAGTGTAGATCTGGAAGCAAACAAAAGATATTTGGTATAGACATATTCTTCAAATTGATTACATCTAAAATTAACTATGAAAGCATGATCTTTCCTCCTAAAACTTAATCTTACTGTAATGCTCCCTATATATTGGTGAGTGGCCCCATTATCTGTTGGATTATGCATTTTAGGAACCTAGAATTCATCCATAACACCTTACTTTCCCACACATACTAATCAAATTTATCCCCAAATCTTGACTATTTTATTCTCTAAATTTCTTCAGAATCTGCCCACCTCCCTCTGTCTGCCTCCATGTAGTTTCTTCATCTCTTACATGGAATACTATTATCATCTCTTAATTGGTTTATGTGTCCATGTTTGCCTCATTCCAGTCTGTTTTTCACATTAAAGCCAGAATGAGCTTTTCCAAATGTAAATTTGATCATGCCACTTACCTATGGCATCTCCCATCTCTCTAAAAGAAAGCAACTACAGTTGACCCTTGAACAACAGGGGTTAGGTGTGGCAACCTCCATCACCCTCCACCCGCAGACAGTAAAAAAATTTGTGTATAACTTTTGACTCCCTCAAAACTTAGCCACTTACTAATAGCCTGCTATTGGCCAGAAGCCTTACCAATAACATCAACTGTTGATTAACACATATTTTACATGTTATATGCATTATATACTATATTCTTACAATAAAGTAAGCTAGAGAAAAGAAAACCATGAGAAAGTACATTTACAGTACTGTGTTGATACTGTAAGTTATATCATCTTTTTATAAGTTGTCTGTCAGTACCTATATCAGTGTTGTCTTATATGATACAAAACACTGTAAAGTACTAACACTAGACATCAGAAATGAAAAGTTAATGTGAAAAATTCATATTTATTTACAGATATAATGATCTATGCATTGATAATGAGGAAATAGCAATGTGATTGCTTTATGGTATAATCAATAAGAAAATTGTATTTTTTTATTGATTTTAAAATTGTATTTCTAACAGCAGTAAGAAAATCACCAAAAGTTTTTCCAATATGTTTATTGCAAAAAAATTTGCGTGTAAGTGGACACTACTGTTCAAACCTGTGTTGTTCATGGGTCATCTGCACATGCAGAAACTTTAATGGCGGAGTATAAGATACTGCTTTCATTTGTTGGCCTCACCTTACATCTCTAACCTCATATCTTTCTTTCCCTCACTTTTGTTATCCTAGCTGCAGTGGCTTTCTTTTTGTCCTTTCAGTGCCAAGAGATTTTACTTTGTGTAATTTAGAGTTCACATAAAAACACATGTAAAATATATCAAGAATGGTGGGAGTTTTCTTTTAGCCTGTGTTTTCTAAATTTTCTAAACCAAGGGTACTTTTCTTTTTTAACTGAAAATATAAGAAGTATTAAAATTTGTAATGTACAACAAGTGGAGTTTTAAAAATATGTTTTGAACCTATCCTGGGATTTCTTTTGTTTCTTCAGAAGGAAAATGTGACATTTAGGCAGCAACATATGGTGTGATAAATGGGACTGCTAAACAAAGACTCCCTTCCTCTGTACAATTACCCTACCATCTATTGTGATACCTGAAATTCTATCTGTCAGTCTAATACCTTCTCAAGAGTTAGTCAGAGGCTAGCAGAGATTATTGGTAGTGTAAAATTAGGTCTAGAAAGGGACTTTGAAATCATCATAAGGAAAGACAGGGAAGGGTGCAAAGATCGATCATACAATTACTATAGTTGCGATTTAGCCCTGGGCACAGGCATATTTTTTTTTAATTAAAAACTTTGGCACAAAAGGTAAGAAAATCATGTTTCCATCCTAGGGAGGTTAAAACAACTTTTATATCAGAAATTCACATTGGCAGTAAGCTGAACAATTCTGATACATACTAAAAGTCAATTTTTTAACAAACCTTTTAAGTCCAACAGTTTGGTTTCTAATTTGTGATCAATTTCAGTTAAAGGAAGGGCGTCCCCACTCTGTATTTTAACCTTATACAGTAGTGCGGTTCCCTTTGTTGTATAGTATATGCCATAAAAAATAATGGTTTCTTATATCAGATGGCAAAAATCCAGTCCTGGAATTCCTCTATTACTATCTTTATTTCTTTGGACAGCATTAGAAACCAGTGCAAAGGAGATGGCTGATGATGTGCATTGAACAAAGAGGAATAAATACTGAGTATGACTTGGTAGTCTGGCTCTCTTTAGGTAAATGTTGATAGGACAGCAGGCAGTCATGAAGCTGTTTGGTATACAGAAGCACTGTTGATGTTGGGGACAGCAACCTACAAGTCAAAGTTCTGGAAAAACTGGAAGTGCTGGTTAATTTATAGTTGCTGAAATAGCCTTTTAGCTACTTGTGACCACTACATTCTGTTTATGATGGTGACTTTGAGCCATTAAGAGGAGATGAAATTATATTTGATATTATATATGTGTATATATATGTGTTTGTGTACACAGACACACACACACACACACCTACTTGTTTAATAAGTAGAGTATATAACACATTTTAAATAATTAAAAAAATAGAATTGATTAAAATTGAACATTACCTCTCATCAAGTAAATTTCTGTTAATCTGGAATATGGCATTATTAGGTAGGAGTTTTGGTCATTAAAGTCTACTTTAGCTGCATTAAAAGCATTGGCTCTGTTCATCATTCTTTTTTTGTAAAACTGAATACCAGAAATCGTGTGTATGTTTATTATACTCATTTAATATACAATATTTGTATAAACTTATTGTTATTTTATTGATTTGGAAATCACTGGAGTTAAAAATGTTTTCTACATTTTTGTGAAATACAACCACCATATTTTTCTGTGTCTAAAATGCCCCATAAACCCAACATTAAGAAACCCTCTCAACTGGTTACTCTCATGTGTAAGAGGACCCCCAATTTTTGGTCTAACAATTTTATTTTTTTTTAATTCATTTTTATTGTGGTCTAACAATTTTAGACAAAAGTATTGTCTTACACACAGAAAAATATGGTATGGCTTATGAGTAAGTAATTTATTTTCAAATTCTCTATAACATTAAATAACAAAGAGACTTAATGAAGTAGATATTTATCATTCATGATCACCCAACAGTTTTTAACACCTTCCCTACATTTTGGTAATTTCCCATATTAGAAGTCCGACTTCCCAAAGTAGATGCCAGAAACTTTATATTCTTATACCCACATACAACTAAAGTAGAGGCATATAGCCAGTCATATACCTCACACTTGAAATTGCATGGGAGCAACATGAGGTGGCAGTCTCGGGCAGGGGAGTTTATTTTTTGGCACAATGGTATTGGGACCATTTGTAGTTTTGCTAATTTCCTAGTCTCAGAGGTGCCACATAGTGGTAGCAGTCTAGTTGTTCCTAGAGAAGTTCCCAAAGTGTGATTGGGATTCACATCTTACTGTCTTCTAAGTTTGGTTCTCTGATTCTTAACAGAGCTTAGGTAATAAGCTCCCTACTAATCTTTAAATAAATTCCTTTTTTGCTTTAACTAACCAGAAGAGATTCTTTTGTACGTATCTAACTAAACTTGAACACTTAACATGCATGGTTGGTTTTCCAGAAAAAATCCAGCCATAAATGCCCTATTTTTCATATTACATGGCTGGATACTTTCCGAACAGCACTCAAAAATTACTCATTTTAGAAAATATAAATAAATGTCTTGTTTTCCTTTTTCATGCTTCTACTGTAATTTGCATACATTGTATTGGTTCCTGAATTAATGGATTATTTTGTATTAAAACTCCTATATATGTTTTTCACTACATTGTAAACTCTTAAGAGTGAGTGGAGTCTGTGCTTTCATTTTTTGTATCCTTATGCATGGTAATCATAAAAGTTTATGAAAGGGGTAATATTAAAATACTTTAAAACATAAAACATTTTCTTTTTTAAAGCTGTTCACTTATTAGCAATGTTCCTACTAAGTTATGCATGACAAAAATAACCTTAGGAATCTCTTCTGTTAGTATTTCATCCAGAATCTATTTTGTCAGGGTTTTATTTGTTTTTGTTTGTTTGGGGCAAGGGGTGATTTTTGGTTTTTGTTGGTTTAAAGTGGGAGAGTAAATCTGATTCCTTGTTACTTCATTTTGGGTGGAAACAAGACACTTTTTAAGTTTTTACTTAGACTCAGTTCTGCATGTTGTCTAATTGAAATGACTATCCTCATCTATGAATGACAGTTATTGTTTCTGTTTTATTTTGTTGCTATTGAGAAATTTCTCAACCTTTTTGTCATTTCTGTGTATGTAATGTCTTTTTCCTCTCTGACTGCTTATAAAATTTTCTTTTTGTCTTTGATATTTTTATTGTTTTCTTATGATATGCCTAAGTGTATCTTTCTTAATTTATTTTCTTGGGCTTCTTGAATTAAGGATTTGTGTCCCATCAGTTTTGGGAAATTCTCAGCTATTATCTCTGCAAATACTGGCATCATCATCCATCCCCCTTCTACTTTCTTGGTATTCTTATTTTGTGGAGCTCCAGTTGGTTCGTTATGCTATTTTGACCTGTCTTCCTTATGTCTTTATATCTCTTCCTCATATTCCATATTTTTGTCTCTTTGCACTTAAGTCTTTGAAATTTCTTTGACTCTACCTTCTTTTCCTATGAACAATAACTGTTTAACCTGTCTATCAAGTATTTTATTTTTGTGTTTATATTTTTTATTTCTAGAAATTCCTTGTTTCTTTTTCAAATCTTCCTATGCCAAACCAAATTTAATAGTTGGTTCTTTGAAGTTCTCTGATAATTTCTTCTTATTTATTATTTAATTCCCTCTTTTACTTCAACATGTCTTTTTTGTTTCTAATAATTTAACTGAAATTTTTGAGGTGAATTCTTGTAGTGAAGGCTTAAGACACCAGTTTTTCTCTGTGGGAAGGATTTTAAGTTATGTCATTTCTTTAGTAGATAAAATTCTTCAGATTTTCATTCTTATGTCAATTTGATAATTTGTGCTTTTCAAAAAACTTATGTATTTCATTTAAATTGTCTCTTGGGAGAAAGTTGCTCATGCTATCCTTATATCTTATATCTATAGGATCTATACAGAATGTGCCATTTTATTTCTGGTATTGGAGAGAGAGAGAGAGAGAGAGAGAGGGAGAGTTCTTGATTGATACTGCCGAGCGTCTGTCAATTTTAATGTTCTTAAAAGAACCAATTTTTGGATTTGATTATTTTTCTGTTGTGTATTTGCTTTCTCATTGATTTCTGCTTTTTATTTTCTTCTTTCAGCTTTGGGGGTTTGAGTTGCTATTATTTTCTTAGTTTTTTCTTCTTTTAATAAGCATTTATATATTTGATTTTCAACTTCTTTTCTAAATATACATTCTTAATCTTTAAATTTCCCTCTTGTTTTCATCTCTACTAATTTGAATGTTATAAAGTCAATTATTTTAGTAGTGACCCTAGAAATTTTCAGATTCATAGTTATCAAAGCCTAAAATAAATAAGTATTTTTACCTTCTTATTATTAATACAAGGACCTTGGAATGCTTTTAACTTTAATCACTTTTTGCCCAGCTTATTTGCTATTGTTGTAATGTATTTTAATTATATCATTTGTTTTAATTCCACAGAACATTTTTATTAATTTATGCCATGTGTATAGAGATGAACCCATTGCTAACATACTGCCACTTTCTTGTTCTTTTTTTTTAATTCATTTTTATTGTTAGACTTATTGGGGTGATATCTGTTAGCAAGGATTACATAGGTTTCAGGCATACAATTCTACAGTGCATTGTCAACTTGATGTGTAAGTTCATGCTTAGTGAAATAAGCCAGACAGAAAAAACAAAGAACTGTATGACTTCACTCATATGCGGAATATAAAACTGAAAGCAAAGAAAAAAAGAAATGAACAAACAAATAACCCATGGACACAATCAATAGTTTAATGTTTATTTGGGGACAAGTGGGTCAGGGAGAGGAGAAAGGGGAGGGGGTGGGAAAGGAGTGGGGGAAGCTAAATATAAGGTGATGGAAAGAGAAGTCACATTAGGTGGTGAACTTATTATACATCAAGTTGACAATGCATCTGTTCCCCTAAAATCAGGAACAAGACAGGGATGCCCCCTGTCACCACTGTTATTTAATATAGTACTGGAAGTTCTAGCCACAGCAATCAGTCAAGAGAAAGGAATCAAAAGTATCCAAATTGGGAAAGAAGAGGTCAAATTGTCACTATTTGCAGATGACATGATCCTTTATATAAAAAATTCCAAAATTCCACCAGGAAACTATTAGAAACAATTAACAAATATAGTAAAGTTGCAGGATACAAAATCAATGTACAAAAATCAACAGCATTCCTTTATACAAACAACGAATCCACAGCAAAAGAAATGAGGGAGTCAATTCCTTTTGCTATCACAACAAAAAGAATGAAATACCTGGGAATTCACTTAACAAAGAACGTGACAGACTTATACACAGAAATCTTGTTCTTTTCCCATCTCAGATCTTCAGTCTAGGATCACTGTCCTTCCATCTGAAGTACATTCTTTAGAATTTCCTTTATGTTGGGTTCTGTTTATCACAAATACTAAATTTTTGTTTGTCTGGAAATATCTTCATTTTTGTCTTTATTTTTGAAAGGTATTGATAATTACTTTTAAGTTCATTAAAGATATTCCATTGTCTGTTGGCTTTCATTATTACAGTTAACTGCAAATCTTTTTAAATTTTTTTCATTTTTTATATCTAGAAATTCTCTTTAGTTCTTTTTCAAAACTGCTTTGTCGTTTTTTAAATCTCCTTCCCTTTACCTGTGGTTTCAATTTTTTTTCATTAAACATTGTATTTTCCATGTCCTATAATTTCTATATCTATGGTTTTTGGGGGGTCATATTATTTTTCTGCCCCTCATAATACCTTATTTTTTTATATATATATTTTGTTATCTTTGACTATGAATTCATTTCTTGTCACTGTATTAGTGGGGGTTTCTGAAGATCTAAGTTTCATTCTTTTAAAGATTTGGTTTTATAAGTACCTGACAACAGTTTTGGCATGAGACCAATTTAAACACATTTCCTAGTGTGATGTTTTTCTTAGCACCCTGGAAATGTAAATGTGGGCAATAAAGTCCACATGAGAGCCAGTTTATAGTTATAAAATCTTAGGAGAGTTGTTTTTTTTTTTTTTTAAATTCACCACTCCTATTGTGAAGACAATTTTTCTTGCAGTATTCTATTTGGCAACAGGGGAAGGGACTGTTTCTAGTACACCCTCCTAATGATTGTGTGGGCTTTTGGAGTCCCAGCTTTGCATTGGAAAAGTCAGATTCTGCCAGCATGCCCACCACCCCCACTCAGTAAAAAATTAAAACTCTTCAAAACTTAAGGACATTTAAGAAACCATGAATTTTATTAAGAATATCTAGCATTGTTTGTATGTTCAAATATGATTAATACAAATCATGAAGAAAATTATCTGATTAGGTAATGCTAGTTCACTAATAAAATTAATAAACTGTCATTTGTGATTTAGCATTTCTATATACAAAGGCAGTCCAGAAAGTATCCAGCCATGTAATATGGAAATTAGAGGCATTTATGGCTGGATTTTTTCCAGACAGCTCCCATATTCACAGGGTTGTGCATTTATCACCTAAGTCAATTTTAGAACATTATATTTATCCCAAAAAGAAAGATTGTTAACTGTGACTCCTCATTTTCCCTGATCTCTGTAGTCCTAGGAAACCACTAATCTACTTTCCGCCGCTATAGATTTCTGGACATTTTACATAAATGGAATTATACAATATGTGGACTTCCATGTTTGGCTTCTTTCACTTAGTATGCGTTTCAGGTAAATCCATGTTGTAGAGTGTATCAGCACTTCATTTGTTTTATCACCAAATAATACTTCATTATATGGATATTCTGCATTTTATTTATCCATTCAGAAGTTGATAGACATTTGGGGTGCTTCCATTCTTTGGCTGTTATGAATAATGTGCTATGAGCATTCATATACATGTTTTTGTGCAAACATACATTTTCATTTCTTTTGGGTAGATACCTAGGAGTAGAATTGCTGAATCACATGATAATGCTTTTTAACCTTCTGAGGAATTGCTAGACTGTTTTCCAAAGCAGCTGTACTCTTTACAGTGTATGAAATTTCCAATTTCTCCACCTTTTTACCAATACTTGTGGTTATATCTCTTACTATAATTATCTTAGTGGGTATGAATTGGTATGCGATTGTGGTTTTGATTTAGATTTCTCCAGGGGATAACAAATTTGAGCCATCTCTATGTGCTTATTGTTCATTTGTATGAATATATATTCTTTGGTGAAATGTCTTTTCAGATCCTTTGCGCATTTTTTTAATCCAGTTATTTGTCCTTTTATTACTGAGTTCTAAGTGTTTCTTATATATTCTAGATACAAGTCTCATATTAGATACATGATTTGCAAAAATTTCCTCCTGTTCTTTGGGTTGTCTTTTCACAGCACAAAAGCTTTTAGATTTGATAATGTCTACGTTAGCTGTCTTTTCTTTTATTGCCTGTGCTTTTGATGTCATATCTAAGAACACATTGCCTAATACAAGATTGCAAAGATTTATGTCTATCTTTTCATCTAATTAAAATTTTTTTAAATTAAGAAGCCTTTGTAGCAGTGTCAATAAAGAAATTTTTAAGGGGGACAAAACACCCATAATCTGTCCCATCAACCTAGGAGTAACTTATTTTTTAAATAGTATCATGTCCTTGTTCAATGTATATATATTTTCTTATTGCTTTTATTTGTTAAGTACTATATTGTATTTTGTTATTGTTGTGTTTATACATGATCTTCATAATTTTAATTTTTAAGGCTACATAATATAGCCAGCCAGCTTATTTTCTAGCTGTATAATACAGCTTCTTTATAGTTTTATTTTTATTATATGACAAAACTTCACTTTCCACTTATGTACATAACTTTTTACTTCTATTGAATTGTTTTCTAGGAATGGAGTTATGGAATCAAAGCATATAAACATCTTACAACTGATGTCACATTACTTCTAGAAAGCACTAAACTGTGCTTTTGTTTATTAAACATGCTTTGAAATTCTTTTTATTTATTTTGAAGTTGATGCACATTGTAAGTTGAAGAATTTTAAGTGGCAGTATTGTCAGTGATAATCCCATCAGTAAAAACTTATGGTCAAGTTAAATGTGTATTTCTTTTTCATCTGAAGAAAAATAATGGTACATCTAATGAGACACTGATACTGAAAACTGGAACAGCCAGTTGCCTTGTTGACTGAAGATAAATATAACATACTTAAAATTTAGTATTTTATGGTATTCTCTAAGCAATAATAGTATATTTTTTGTTAAATTTTCTTTAGGCTTCGGGAGCAGGAAAGAAAAGAAGCAGAAGAAGCTAGTCAGAAGGAAATAGAAGAATGGGAAAGAAAACTTCTAGCTCAAGCAGCTCCGACTTGTATGGAGACCATGTGGGAAATTCCAGCTATCGGGCATTTCCTTTGTTTAGCCCAGCAAATTCTAAATTTGCCAGAAATAGTCTTTTACGAATTGGAACGGTGTCTTCTGATGCCTCAGTGTAATGCTTTTCTATCAAAAATAATGACTTCTCTATTAAGTCCTCCTCATCGCAGACCTACCTTACATCGAAGACCTACTTTGCCTTATAGGACTTGGGAAGCAGCCTTGAGACAGAAAGTACAGCAGTGGTACACTGCTGTAGGACAGACTGAAAATCCTGATAACTGTGCTGAAAAACTTGGGTTGTGTCCTCAGTTTTTTAAAGTTCTTGGAGAAGTTAATCCATTGGAAGAAAAACCTTTTCACGAACTACCTTTCCACCAAAAAGTGTGGTTACTTAAGGGTCTTTGTGACTTTGTATATGAAACACAAAAAGAAGTTCAAGATGCTGTACTTGGACAGCCTATTCATGAATGCAGGGAAGTTATCCTTGGTTACGATTATTTGGAGAATGCTTATGTACATTTTCCACAGTTCTGTGGTGCGGATGTACGGATTTACAAGCAGAGACCTTTTCAAGCCCCAGAATTTCCAATTCCACCTATTAAAATACAAAGAGTACCTCGGATTAAACTGGAGAAATTGAAGTGTGACTATTTTACTACAAGTAATGGAGAACATAGGTGTAGTAGAGAAGGCCTGCCCTCTGCCTTCAAGAAAGAGCAAGAAATTAATTTTGATCCAACTTGCTACCCTGATAAAATGAACTTGGATAATCATGGCATCTCTGCTGAAATGGAAGTGAAATCCAACTGTGAAATTAGAGTTCGCAGGCCGTGTGAAATTAAAAAAACTGATTATTGTAAAGAAAATTTAGAGAAACCAGGGAGTCCAGGGGAAGTTACTGGCTTTGGAGAGCCTCTCAGTCCAGGGGAAATAAGGTTTATAGAAAATCAGGAAAGATATGGTGAAGCTTCCAAAGTAAAGCCTGAACCCAGTCCATTAAAAGAAAATGCTCTAAAATCTTGCCAGATACATGTAAATGGAAGTCACAGTGATCATCCAGAAATTAACTGCCACAAAGTTGTAAGGGATATTCTATTAGAGCAGTCACTGCAAAGCCACAAGAAACTCAAACTAACCAAAATGAGGGCAAAAAAGAAGAAAAAGAAAAAAAAGAAATTAAAAGATGTTTTGAATGAAAACTTACAGAGGAAACGCGAAGGACTTCATTCTCTTGCATTCAAGTCTTACAAACCTGAGATCCAGAATAAATTATTGATCATCAAAAAGAAAGCAAAACACAAGAAACACAAATCTGGTAAGACAACACAAATGGGTGAGAATTACATTTAAGTATACTTCCAAGTGCTTTTGCTTTTCCTGTGCTTTGCCCTTTAATTACTTTAAAGTTTTCATTTATTGAGAGGCTAGATGAGATAAAAGCAGATGATTAACTTCATTTATTAACCCTAATAAAAAGTTGCCTGACTGGGAAAAACTTGAATTGTTTACTAAAATGAATTGTGGTTTATCATCATCGTTTGTGGATTTCAGTTTTTATTGTTTCTTTCAGTAACAAAAGATGATTAATTTCACAATAATTTGATAATGAGTTGGCAAATGAGGGAGTGAATTTTGTTTAGCTGATGTAATTGTTCTTATACCTTAGTAATGATATCATTAAATGCAATAAAATGTATTTTTAAATGTATGAGGACTGTCCAGAAAAAATCCAGGCATTGTCAATATAACAAGAACACTTTTGTGGCTGGATACTTTCCAGACAGTCCTTGTATATGTAATGAGTCATTGATAAAGAAGTAGTATAAAATTTACTATCAGGAACAAGCTTAATTTGTTGAACTGAGAATTGCAAAGTGGTCTAAATAATTGATCTAAATAATGAAAAGCTACAGTTTTTTAAAGTAATTTTAATTTTGAGAAATGAGCTTGTAAAATTTTATAAGTCATTCATTAGGCTATATAAATTTGATTGACTTGGCAAGTTATCTTTGAAATGTTAACCTCTAAAACATTAAATAGCATTTTTAAATTTAGAATGTTTTCCAATTCTAAAGTACATAGTATTGTTTTATTAATATCATTGTTTCCTAAAACATTTTTTTTGTTTATTTATGGCCTACTATTCATGTGTTCAAAGATAATTATGACTTAAAGTAGTTTATGAAATACAGTGGTTATTGATGTACCTCCCATTAGACAATACGAGTAGCAGGAAAAAAATATTAACTGCCAGTGATTGGATTAAAAGGAATTTATATTATAAGGAAATAAAGTGTTACTACATGTTTGAAAAGGAAGTTCAGAATATAGATCAGAGAGAAAATTTATGGGAATTTTATGTCCAATATTAGGCAAGTGAATGAAAAAACTCAGAAGCAAATTCAGCAAGTACTTTCGTATGTACCCTTTCTGTTCCTGTTTGGTTAAAGAGAGAAGGCTTATAGGCATGAAATAGAAGAAAATAATGCACTTGCCTATACACTTCTCATTTTTATCTTCAGAGCAAAATTTGGAAGGTCAGTCTTTAGTGACAGAAATACTTGGATATGGCAAGTACAATTTCTCTCCCTTGTTAGTATTGAGTAAGCATAGGCCAATTCTCTCCATCAGGTACTAAACTCCTTACTGTTATTACAGTGTTGCATAAATGTCATAACAACAAAATGTTTTTTTTTTTTTCCATCATTTTCACTACACTTGTCTTTCTGAGTCTTTACCCTAGGCTCCTTTATTAGGTATGAGATATTGTGGCCTTTTATAGTCAGTTTGGGATATACTGTAATCCAGTATTTCCTTTCTCTTTTTAAAAGTTAGCTCCTTGGTCAAAGTTTTGGGAAATATTCCTCTTAATAGATTCACATTGCGTATCAATACTGGTCCACAATACATTTTACAAAACTCATGTACCAGATATATTTTGGAATTCAAAAATGTTCAGATTTTAGAAGGGCATTATGTATATAGTGTTTATTAACTAACATCCCCATGGAGTTCAAGGCAGACCCTGTAATCAAACAAATAATTTCTACAGAAAAATGTATGAATAGTCAGATTAAATGAAATGAAGACTGTAAAGAACGTCATCACAGTTCAGGTCATGTTTTGCCACCAAATAATTTATGTTTTAAAACTTTAGTTTTCAGAATCTTTTGGACTTTAGAATTGTAGATAAGTGATTCTGAGCCTGTATATTAAAGACTCTGGAAAATCTTAAAGAAAACTGTTTAGTTTTTTATAACCTAGTATTTTTCAAGTTTATTTGAACACAGCTTTTTTTTTTTTTCTTTTCAAGTAGTAGTATTCTGTAGAATATACTTTGGTATAAGTTGTGTCATACATAACCGATTTATGAATCTTAGGGTAGACTAAACTACATGTGGTTAGTCTGGTTCCTTTTATGGTGATTACGATAGGCTTTAATTTTTGGTGGAATTCTCCAAATTTAGTAAGCCTTTTATTGTGATGGGGGATGGCTTTTAGTAGAAAGCACAAAGACAAAGTGGTTAAAAATGATTTGATAACTCTAGTGTATTATGAGACAGTTTTACAACTTTGAAGCATTTTTAATCTTTTTCAGAATCATTGAATTCATTTTTAGCCTGTTAACTCTTATAAACATTATGGAATAGAAAAATAATCAGGATTTTCCTTACTGTGCATACTTATAGCACCAGATAATTCTCCTTCATAATACTTTCATAAGATTTATTCATAACAGTTGCATTTATTTCTAGCTTATTTTGGTCATTGTCTCCCCTCTATTCTATAACAGTCTTTTTTTAGCCTTGATTAAAATTAAGTTTAATAATTTCCATAGCAGTAAATTTCAAAGGATAGTAAGTTGTTGATGAAAGTACTTTTTTGAGAGAGAGTGCCTAATCCTAACCACTAGACCACCAGGGAGGTGACTGAAAGTATTATACTTTTGAGAAGGTGAGCATTGCTTTACATAGATTAGGAAGATTAGAAAATATTTATGTACCTGTTGCCCAAAAAATGAGGTTAAACTTTTTTTTCAAATGTATCTTGTCATCATAGAATTGATTTTAGAGCTAAGTCAGTTTTCTAGAAAGACAGTTTTCTTGTAATAGTCAAAATTTACTTAATATAAATCTTGAGAAAACCATTGACTAATAATTTTGAGACCATTAGTTTGTGTTATAGGGTACTACATTTGTTACATTATTTATTATAGAAAGTAGTGTGTATTCCTTCAAGTTGTAAACTGTGTCTCTGGAAGTTGAATTTATGGCCATCCTTGGAATCATTGATCTGATTGTGACCTCTTGACATTGTTGTAATTAAGTGATATGTTCAACTTTCATACAATTAGTCATTGTATCAAAATTGAGCTTTTTTTTTTTTTTTTTTTAATGGGAGCAATGTTATTCCTCCTATGCAAGTTCTATCCAAGTAAATATGAAATACATGACTTAGGCAGGTAATGACACAAAGCAAATTCTCTTTGTCCCACAAAGAGAATTTGTACCTATTTTCGTATAGCCTGATGAAGTTGTGTGGTAGAATTACTGAACATTCTGGGTATAGTTTTAAAAATGGTGATATCATGTCACCCCAATAAGTTAATAAAATCTGGGGGGAAGAAAGAATAAAGTGCCAACAGTGTCAGGCAGACAGTAAGTTACTCAATAAATATTAGTTCTCCTCCCACTAGTCCGTCCTTTAGGCCCATACAAGGATGAATTCCCAACTGAATGACATTATTTGAAGAGTTAATTCTTACCTTAAGAAATAAAATTCTCTGTACTCTAAAAACAAAAAACAAAAAACGGGAGTTGATATACAAATGACCAAAAAGCCTAGGCTTTGACTCTACAAAGGTTAGCTATGTTTTTGTTTATGTTTTGTTTCTCAATATTCTATGACAGAAGGATTATTTCTGGTTTTGCATCCCTAATACTTAGCATAGTGATTGACACATTGTGTAGGAATCTACTGAATAAATAATGTGCACACATAATGTGGTTCACCCATATATAACTGAGATTAACCCCTTAGTATGTAGCTTTCATGTTCTTTTCAAGGCATTCATATTTTTAATAGGCTCTACTATACATACCATTTTACAATGTTTATTTTTCATGTAATAATATACCGTGAACATCTTTGTGCAGTAAGTAGATTTCTGCAGCATCATTTTAAATGACTGTGTAGGATTCTGTTGTGTGTATTTTGTAGTTATTTAAAACCCACCTCCTTAGGAGGTATTTTGGTTGTTTTCAATAATACGCTATTATGGATTGTGTAGAACAGATAGAGTTGGCAGAAATTAGAAATTTTAAAAATTAGAGGACTTTTTATAAGGCCTGAAGAAACAGACAAGAATTATTAAATATTAATTGTTACAAAAAAATAGTTATTTATTTCAGTCTGTTTGGTTTAGAAGTTTTTTTCCTTCCTCATATGGTCATTATTTTCAACCAGATCATTTTGTAGCTTCTCTAAACTTATTAAAATGAGACAAGTAGTGTTTTTCTCTTATATGTAAAGAAACTAAGATTCAAAATGGTAGATAACATCATTTTAATAATTGTTAAGTATATGATAAAGACCGTACAATAAAATTTCAAGTAGAGGGTAAATCAGTGTCCAGGAATGTTTCTGGGGATGAAGGACTTAGAAGAATAATGGGGATTGGATAGGTGAAAAATGGTTAATAATGTGAGCATAAGCATGAAGATAAAATTCAGCCAAGTGTCACTGAAAAAAACAGCACAAAGAAAGACTTAAGGAAAAGTTGAAGTTTTAGAAAAAGCTCTTTGACGAGAATATGGTATTTCGGGGAGATGTCTTTCTGGTAGTTAATACTATTTTAAGTAATTGAGTCAGGAGCCCAGTGCAAGGAAATGAGCATGAAATAAGATTTATCAAATGTGTAAAAAGCAATGAGCTGGTTTACAGGGAATGACTGGGAAAGTAATGTAATCTACAGTGTTTGATTACATCCAGGCCCATATTTGTGAAAAGGTTGTACAGTTCTGTGTTGATAGCATTGTAGAACCTGACTATGCGTGTCTTTATGGGAAAAACTTAGAGGACCAACTCAAGATCTCAAGATTCAAGAGAATGGAAGAATAAACTGTACTCCCTGTCCTTTCATTTTAATGCTTTCTGCTCCTCCACCTCGCCCTATCCCTCATACTGTGTGCCAGGCACTATTCTAAGCCTTTAACATATCGTCTCATTTAACCTTCATAAAAACACCATAAAGTATATGCTGTTATTATTCCCCATTATATAGATTTTACAGATTATAAAAACAGAGAAGTTATTAATGTGTCCAAGGTCACACAGCTAGTATGTGGCAGGATTAGGAGAAAGGATCTTGCAAGGTAATTAAGACATCATTAAAGAGCTATAAGAAGAAACTGACAGGGTTTAGATGGAAGGGATAGAAGATAATGCAGAAAGAGGAAATTTTAAATCCAGATAAGGTATGATTGTGACTTTTCTGTCACACTTACAGAAAAAAAAAAAAACCATTTTGAGAGATGTTGCCATAAATAGCAGAATTTGACAACACATTCAATATTATAAATTAGAGGTGGAAAAAGGAAATAGGTATTAAATATTATTGAACTACATTATATACTATTAAAGAATTGCCAGTATGATGAGAAATTCACTCATAGGTAAGGGAATAGAAGGAAAATCAACTTTTGTTAAGATCAGTTTGCATACTTAGATCATTCCAGAAATTCCTATAGAATATAAATATTAGTTCAGAACATGTATTATCACTAAGTAAAAGTCAGATTTAGACTCCGGTAGTGGATTCACATTCCAGGTACTTCCCAGATTTACTATTTAATAATACAAATGCCCTTGAGGTTTTTTACTTTTAACAATGATTCATGTCTTATTATCCATTCACTTATGATTCCTAAAATGAAAACACAGAGAGAGTAGCAAATGTATTGGAATAATTCTTAAACATGGGAAGGCCAACTCTGGAAGGGCACTGAAATGGAGGTCTCTGAATAGTCCAAGGGACCAGGGAGTGAAGACTAGTAGGGCAGCGATGTGAGGGAGAGGAATAAAGATGTGAGGAATGAGAAAAAAGGAAAGGAGTTGGATTGGGGATGGTAATTTATAAAAGCACCTTCATTTTTCTAGTAGGAAGTATATATACTCCACATTCTAGAAGAATAGAGTTGTGTGCCTGAGTTATAGTGTGAAATCTATTTTTAGTTATATTTTTCAATCTCTTTTCTAGAGCTGGTTTAAGCATAGTTTTAAAAAGCTTCATTAGGCTGCACTTGTAACATTAATACTATGCCACATTAAGTAATGCCGCATTATCCATTTTCCAGGTACCACTCAACATTTTCTTCATGTTTGTGTTTTAAGCTTAGGAATTAAGTTGAAATTTTGTGTATGTTTTAAATTGACCTCTGACTTCACAATCCTGGATCTGAGAATTATGTTCCCTTTGATGGGACCATGTCCCTTAGGACAGTGGAAGCCCACTGGGAGGCAGTATATATCTTGTCTTGTATATATCTTGCCCTGGAACAAAAACAGATTACCAAACAAAGGCTGTGTAGTTTGGTAGTATCCCACACTCCACGTTTTTGTTTCTTTGTTGTTGTTGGGGTTTTATTGCGGGGTCAGGGTTCCCTGCCTGGGAATTGAACCCAGGCCGCAGGGTTGAGAGTGCTGAAGCCTAGCCACTACACCACCAGGGAACCTCAGACTCCATTTTAAATGTAGTAAAAAAAGAAGAACTGATTTTTATTGTAAAATACAGGATTCAAGTTGTTTTTACGAGTATATAGACTGAAGGTATTAATAGTGAATGTGCAAATCTTCTCACCCTAATAGAAAGGAATGCTCTGAAATCAGTCAGAAGCAGATTATCCAGCAGAAGGTTTGAAAGAATGCAATATTTTACCATAAAAAGAACACAGCTTTCAAGTGAGACAGATTTAGTACAAATATGTGCTACAGTGCATGTTAGCTACAAGTCCTCCATTGATTTATTTACCGGTTTATAGCCAGTTTCTTTATCTGTAAAAAATGAGGTAATACCTACCTTGCTGTATTGTTACAAAAATTAATTTGAATAGTCTAACATGGTGCTTGGCAGGTGGTAGGAATCAATAAACAGTAACTATGATTCTTGAGAAGTTAGAATTGCATAATGGAAAGAGCTTGGACTTTGGTGTTAGAATCCCTGTGTGTGGGGCTTACTTACAGTGTAACACTCGAGTAAATTAAATAATCTTTTCAATCATCAGTAATCCCACATTAAAATGATGAATTGCATATCTTGGAGGGTTGTTTTGAGAATTAATGAGATAGTTTATAAAATCACCTTACTAAGTGTCTGATACAGGGCTCTCAATAAATGTTAGTTTTCTTACTGTCATGCCTAGGTCATGTTGTGAAACTGGTAAATTACGTAAATTATTTAAAATCATTGTCAGTGTTTTCCTTTATCAAATAGTCTCAAATGGATAGTAATTGGACCCAGAATAGTGAACCTGCCTTCCTTTTCTTATCCGCATACTGGTGAAATTTCTGATGAAAAGTAGGATTCTTGTGTTTAAAGATCATTTCTCATAATTTACCATATGTTAAATGCTGTAAATAGAAAATGAATAATATTATTTCTGCCATCAATAATACACAATTTATTAAGAAAGAGAAACATAAACAGATCATTACAGTACTGTATGGTGTTACATTAATTGATTTGATATGTAAAAAGTAGAGTGGTAACGGAGGACATGAGCAAGAAGAACTAAGATGAAGATGCAAATTAATAAAAGAATTTGAAGAAGGTTAACTTTTTATTTAGACTCTCAATTTAGCTAAGGCAGATAATAAATAATGTTTATTGATCACTTAACCATGTGCCTACCAGTAGTCTAAGCTCTTTATATGTTTTAACTCATTTAATTCTCACAAAGTAGGTAATGTTATCCCTGTTTTACAGATGAAGAAACTGCACAAGAAAATAAAGCAATTTGTTCAAGGTCTTGCAGCCTAGTAGGTGGTTATAGCTGGTATTCAAACCAGGTAGTTTAAATTACAAAACTGAAGCTTAAAACCACTATACAATACTATCTCCAGTTACTTAGCATTTAAGTGTCCTAATGATACGGTTAAAGAAAATACCCAGTAACCACCTCAGCTGCTTAATCCATTCAAATAGAATAACTGCTAGAGTTAACTGAGAATTTATTTAGTACATGAGTTTAGTGTCTATGTGGCAACAATATGAAATTCATTGTGAATATCAAGGTTGACCTCTGTTATGCTTATAAATAAATATAAAATCAGATGATTTTTAAAAAGCTAATTAGAGCAGTGCTGGGGTATTGTGGGGAAGGAAGAGGAGGAGATTAAAGAAGGATTTCATTTCATTTCCTTCAAATTGCTGTTTTTATAGCCTTTCTGCTTTAGATCAGTAAATATTTTCCCATGAACTTTTAAAAATAGTGAAGGTAGTGTATAGAGAAAAGGTATCCTGGTATTCAGAGTCATGAGTTCCCCACTCAAGAGATGCTTATTGCACCCAGTTTGGAAATCAATTGCCAGCTGTATTATGGAGATACCAAGGATTTAATAACTTTTCCCTGACTATTACTTGTTTAAGCAGCCCACTGATTCCCCTATTTTTGTAGAAGTTAGTTTTGGTTATGTACTGTGTAAGCACAGGAACAAATAACAATGATGAGAAAAATATATGTATTAGGTTATTTTAATTTAATTAAAAGCAAATGTCAAATGGCAGCAGGTTATACTTGTTAGGATGAGATGGTAAAACCCATGTGAACCTCAGCAACTCAAAACTTGGAATAGTTCAAGCATAGTATATGAATTTTATTGAGTCAGAATTACAGTTCGTGATAAAAAGGGAATACAGAATAAAATACAGTTATTTTGTAAGCTGGAATTGTGCCTGCAACTTGAATAAAAGGTTATGATCACAGTGACTTTTCATGCAAGAAGAACTTACCTGTGTAGGGAAATGTTTAGAAAAGTGCAGTAGGAGTATAGGCAGAGCAGAGCACTTCATATACTTACTGTCCCTTTTGACAAAATAGTCACTTTAAAATTGATTTCAGCCTTCAAATGATTGTGAACTAAAATGAACTTTTAAGTATTTCCAATTAATTTTTTATTCACTTACCTACATTATAAGCTCTGGAAGGGCAGGGTTTCTATTTTATAATTCTTTGTTGTCCCCATAAATTGTGCCCTCCCTATATTCTGCTTGTTGAATGATTAACAACCAGTTTATTAATTGATTTTGCTAATTGCAAATGGGGAAAATGTTATTTACTTTAACAAGATCCTTACTAAAAATAAAGGTTATATGCATGTATATATCTCTTTTGTCAGTTTAAATACATAGGGTAGATATAACTCTATCTGTGCTATGACTTGGATTTCTTTCAGAATGTAGTTTTATTTTTCCCAGTGATTTCTAGTTGCACAAATGATTAGGTACACTTTAAAGGGAGATGTTTACCTCGTTTTAAAATTGGTTGTTGAATACTGCCAAGGGCAGCCCTTGAGGAACAATTAGGTGAGCGCAGAGCTCAAGGGATAGAAAAATTTTGTTTCCTGAGCTACTGAGAGGACTTTCACATTGGGTTGACTAAAAACCATAATCTTCAGAGTATAGTTCTGTGCAAGTTCCTGACCTCAAAAGTTACTGTTAAAGGTAAGACTTTTTTTCCTTATGTAACCATTTTAAGTTGTGAATTAGATTTTAACTGAGCAGTAGTAATGTGACTTTTTTGCTGAATCTCACTGTAATAAATTCTGATACTGTGCAACACATTGGAGATTGTAAGCTTGGTTCTTATATAAGGAAAACAATGTTTGTTAATATGTCTGTTACAAGTAGTTACAGTTTAATGTTTGTTTTTACTGGAGCTTGTTTTGATTCATCATTTTTATTTGATTCACTAGAATCTGTTATAATTTAACTTTCAAGGTTAAATGTAATTTGGTTTTTGTTAATGAAGTGCTAGCAACAGCATTATGAAACGTTTCTCTTTTAATCTTGAAAGGAAAAAAATCCATATCTAAAAAAGCAATCACTAAGAAGAGGAAAACTGTCATAAAGACACCTACTGTACCAGAATTTCAGGTAAGTGTTTCAATTTTGTCTCAACATTTTTTAGTTTAATTTTTGTTTCAGTGTTTATATTGTTCTTTAAGAGACTGGCTAAATTCCACTGTAGCACATATACTTTCAATGAAATGTTTCCAACTATGACTTTTTCCCCTGCAGGTGCTAACTAATATATGAGTTAGTCTGCTAGCATTTCATATTTTTTTACCTCTATGTTTGTCACTTGATAGTCAAAAATCTCTGTGGTTTTTATATACACTATAGTGTTTTTGTAGAAGTAGTTTGATAGAAATATATATAAAAGTAAATGGGCAAATCCAGCTCTTCCAAGAACAAATCACAATATATACAGGTTAATATAGCCTAAATAATCCATTTTCATTTATTTTGGCACTGTAGAAATGGTAGACTTGTTAATTTGAAAAACAAAACTTTTAACTCTTAGTTTTATATGAACTTAGAGGAAATATTAAGTAAAGGTTAATTGAATGGTCTTTACATTTCTGCAAAAAGAAAAATAATTACTTGATGGTTATATGATTATGTGAAGAATTTGAAGCTGATACTGGAATAAACAGAAAATCTCACCCTAATTAAATAATATTTTTATGTTCTGTTTTATAAAAAATGCATTTTCTTCAACAAATGATTCTTTAAAAGTTTCTTTGTATTAGTGAGTTCAGTTAATTTTCAAACATTTTGTAATCCAATAATTAATTGCCAAAAAACAAAAGTGTTGTAATGAATTTCTGTGAGTCTCAACTCAAATAAAGAAGAAAATAAAGGAGTAATAACTATGAAAATATTGATAATATATAACGTGAGTTTAACAGTTACATATATCCAAAACTGTAGACACAAAATCCAATCTTTGGAAGTGTTTCTATGGAACTAATTGAGAAAAGTTTAATATTTTTCTCTTAGTATTTTAAAATAGAGGGTGATTTACAAACATTTCTACTTTTTTTTAATATAAAGTAACGCTTGATTCCAACATAGTCAGTAAAAATATGTTTATTTACTATTTACGTTGGACCTTTCTACCATTGCTTATATATGTTATTTAATGCTATAATAGTATAATCATCATTTTTCCACTGATGTCATGTTAGCCTTTGTTATTTCTCATTCATTTTTTCCCTAAGTCCCTCAAAGCATTCGACCTGGGACTATTTATCTCAGAACAGATATGGCCCTATGTTGGTATTTGTGTCCATTCCTATATTAGTGGATGGATTTTTATATGTAACAAGTGACTTAGACAGTGTTTCAAAATAAGCAGATGGTATTCATTAGTGAGGCATGAAATCAATTTAGTGGATTGCATGACCAGCATTTCTTTTTTAAACTAACAAAGTTAAAATAGAAAAGAAATTACAAGAATGTATCAAGTATGGTAAGGGTAGATTGTTTCGTGAAACTTTGGTTTCTATGGTGTGTGTGTGTGTGTGTGTGTGTGTGTGTGTGTGTGTTATTGGAATGCAATGTAAAGTGTTATTTTTGACCATTGGTTGTAACAAAAAAGTTTGAAATACACTGTCTTAAGTGATTGCTTTTAGTTACTGACCATTTTTAGGTCAAAAGCACGTGTTTTTCCTGGTTCTTAGGCATTGTAAAATTGTGTGTGTGGTGTGTGATGTGTGTAGGAGTGGGAAATAGACTTAAGAGAACAGTGGTTTTATGCCTAATTGACACTTTGAATACCATGGTATTATTCATGAACAAAATTGACAGCTATCTCCTAGGAAGTACGTCATTTGCTTCAAATAAGCAAAGGATAGGAGATAGTATTAGTCACTAGTAAACTTTGTTGTTACTATAAAACTTATAGTTTTCACTCTCAAAATAAGTTTATGTAAAGTTCATTTCTCGTAATTATTTGGAAGTTCCCTACATGTAAGAAGACATTATTATATAATAATGCAGAAGTGAATTTATTTCCTTTGCAAAAGCTCAGGCATTATGGCATTTAGCACCCTCAGAATCACAAATTATTTATTTTATCCAAATTGTTTTCAGCTATCTACTTCTAGTATTAATCATAAAAATACTTTGTAGAAATGTTTAGCTAGATTTTCTTCATAGTAGTCATTCTAAAATATCTTCTTGCTTAAAATAATGAAACTGTTGGTGGATTACTTAGATCCCTTTTGCAAAACCTGACCTATTTACCAAAGAATTGGTTATCTTTTAAGTTAACAGTAAAACATGCTTAGATAGAAACATCCAGGAATTAAATTGTAAAGTTTTTGGGGTTTTTTTTAAGTCCTAATGAATTAAAATGAGTCCTGTTTTGACTTCAACTAAGCTACAAATCAAACTTGTCTGCCTGTTTGCTTCAGAAAGAATTCAGATTTATTTATATAAACACCTAATATCTATACATCAGTTTAAGAAAATAATCATCCCACCCATATTTAAAGTAGATAGTGTAGGTCTTGCCTGGGCAGACTTTTTCAGGGCAAGAGCTACTTCTCCAAGTGTTGCAGTCCATTAGCTATTTCTTTTATTCAGGCAGTCACCCCAAAATTGCTTGGCAGTTCACTGGTAGTCCACCATTGATGTCTCACCCAGTCCTGCTGTAGGTATTCAAAAGGTGGATTAAATTTATATTTTTGTGTGTATTGTTAAAGTTCTAACCATATCTGTGCCAGTTTTTCCTAGGTTATGTCAGTGGTTCTCAGACTTTAGATAATATAAAAATAATCTGATGCTTTTATTAAAAATGAAAATTCCTGGGGTTTTTCCTTGATTCAGTGGGTCAAGGTGGCCAGTAGTAATCTGTGTAGTGGTTAAATATATGGATTCTGGAACCAGGCTATTTGGATTGACATGCCAGCTTTATCACTAACTCTGAGATATGTTACTTAACCTTTTTGTGCTTTCAATTCCTCATCTGTACAATGGGGTAATAACAGTACCTACCTCAAAGGATTGTTGTGAGGATTAAATGATAAAGCTTACTATTTTATCTATTTGTATTATTTATTTTTTCAAATAAGTATGCCAGATGCTTCAGGCAAAACTATTGTGTTATGAGTAGGAAAATCAATTAAGAATGGGCTCAAGAGCATGCATTATTGACCTTTATCACTGCCAGTTACTGAAGACCTTGAAATCTTAGATTTGGTCATCTTTCACAAATCATGCAATCTCGTGATTAAGCCTACAATAATTTTAAATGTGAAAAACAAAGTAATATTATTTGCATTATTATATTTAATCAGAGGGGAAAACTTATGCTTAGCTGTACTCTGGAAACTTGTCAGACATTTTTAGTTAGAAATAGTTGCAAAGAATTAGTAAATATTTTTATTTTTAGTGTTGAGCATATTTGGTGATTTAAGTTTTTATGTTATATTTACTAATTACTTATGACTTTGTTAATTGACTCAATTATTTTTTAAATCAATTGCTTTTTTTAAAATTAGTTTTGTGATACAGGAAAGACTGTTTGAAAAGCGAATATCAATTTTCTCAACAAAGTTAATTTTTACCAAAAAAATCTTTTATTTTAATTTATTATTTGAAAGAGAAATCTAATATATGAATTTTTTGTACACAATTATAACAAAATCATAGAAAGTATTTTAAAAACTTAGTGTGTGTCAGTAAGATAAATTTTTAAAATAATTTAAGAGCCTTAGTTACCATGACTCCACTTTTTATTGGTAAGCTCCATACATGTCGTTTATTCTAAAGTTTGCTTTGCAGCGGAAATCCATAATCCAGCTGCTAAGACTTATGTAGTTAATATTGTTTTCAAACATAAGCGTAAACTCACTGGTCTTTAATATACCTCTTTAAAAAAAAAAACAGTTTTTCCATTTAAACAGTGATGAAACTAAGAGATTTGAAATACAGCACTATCCTCAGTGTAACAAATAGGGACCAAAATTCAAATTAGAGTTTTACTGCTTCACTGTGTCAAGGCCCTTTTGATTACATTATTTTTTTGTATTTACTACCTCTTAAAATAGGTATTTTCGGAAGTTCCCTGGTGGTGTAGTGGCTTAAGGCTTCCTCACTGGCGCTGTCAGCTCTGTGGCCTAAGTTCGATTCCCAGCCAGGGAACTATCCACATACAAATAAAAAAAATTTAAAAAAAAAAAAAAAAAAAAAATAAAAAAAAAAAAAAAAAAAAAAAAAAAAAAAAAAAAAAAAAAAAAAAAAAAAAAAAAAAAAAAAAAAAAAAAAAAAAAAAAAAATAGGTATTTTCAACTTCAACTTTTTGTTTCACTTTTAACAGCATGGGTTTTTACTTCCCCCTTAAAAGTCTTTTAATTTTTAAATACAGTGCATTGAGAGAAACATCTGTTTCTTAATCATATAGTAATAAAAATATTTTTACTTGTTAATTAGACTTATTTTTCACATCACTGATATCCTTTTTGCAGGTTTTGAAGTATGGTGATCCTAAGAAATGAGAAGGAATTTTCTTCTTATAGTTTTAGCAGATGGTAACATAATTTCAGTTTAAATACAGTATAAGTTGTGAATTTACACCATGCATTTCATGTTTTGCTTACAATTTTTATAATAAATTGTAAGGTTGTTTTATTACAATGATAGTGAATATGATCCATTTCATTTGGACCTATTCATTTTGACTTGTCTACATTGTTTTCCCTTTGCTTTTTAATGTAAATTACTTTATTTGTGTATGCTACCTATGTTCTTTTTGGAATAAAATAAGTATCTCTTAAACCTATTGAGTATATACCCAGAGGGCATAATTCCTAGTTTGAAGTAGAAATAAGGTAAGGAATGATATATTTTGTAATTTTTTTGAGTTGTAGTCGTGAAGTTCTTTTGATCTCTGCAGACTTCCCCTCTCCCACTACATAACACATTTCTGCTTCTTGAGTTGAAGAGGAGGCCTTTTTAATATTCACCATTTGATAGAAGTGAAAGGTTAGGTATAAATGAAATCCTAAAACTATAACACATGTTCAATTGTTGTTAGTTTTTGTTTTGTTTTGTTTTCTTTGTTTAGAAGGACCCCTTAAAGAATATGATATAGTAGGTGAAGGATGAATCCTAGGTTCTATAGTTTTCTCTACTAATGTGTCATCTTAGGCTACTTTACCTCTGTTAGTTTTAATTAGTATGTATAAGAATTGGAGACACACCTTTTTAGTGCAGGCCAATGTTTGGACCAAATTACGTATTTTGGTCCCTTTTAGCCCTAAGATTTATGACTTTAAGACTCTATCATGGGTTGCATAAAATGAAAAGTTAACCTGACGGGGAGAGTGGGCTGCCTTAAAGAGGTTCTTCCTCAGGGATAAAATTCTTGTAACTCTGCAGTATGACTGAAAACCTCCTCTCATGAGTGTT
Organism: Lyroderma lyra; assembly: GCA_004026885.1. NCBI lineage: Eukaryota > Metazoa > Chordata > Mammalia > Chiroptera > Megadermatidae > Lyroderma > Lyroderma lyra. Next base: position 294,648 of record PVJL010000544.1, on the reverse strand, counting down.
GGCAGTGTGACCCAACTGTATGTAACCTGAGCTGCTGTGGAGCTTTTCTTTTCACCCCTGGAGGCCCTGAGTCTCAGATATATTTTTCAAATTCAGTGTAATAAGGAGATTTTAATAAGGTGTTTTGCTTGGTTCAAAAAATACATCTGTTCTCCTTATTCAGGTGAACTTTCTTATTGGATTGATTGTTTTTAAAAGCAACATTTGATGTTGAGTTTAAAGGCCACACATGTGCCTTACTTTGTAAAAGAGAGAAGAGAAAAAATCGAAGGTTTATGTAACAGAATTGGCATAAATCAAATTATTTTTTCTTTCAATATTAGTAACAAAATTAGAATTATGTTCCTATACAGGAATTTTCTAATAGCTTAACTTGACTCGGTTTTGGGTATATTAGGTTATATATATTACAAATATATGTAGAGAGGTATATATAAAGAGTACAAATTGTTATGTAGATATTAAATCATTTTAAGATAATGTAAAAGTAAATATTGTTAAAAAATATTTTGACCCTCAAATTCAGCAAAACTTATTAAAAGTCATGTCATTTATTTTTTTGTCTAATTATTGTACATTTAATTCATTATTCCATCCCCTATTTGAAAATTAATTGTTTTGAATTTTCATACTCATTAGCTCCATAGTACCAGAAGGCTTCAATAGTCATGCAGATTTGTAATTCATAATCATCCCATACACCTTACTGCTCAAAAATGTGATCTGCAGACCATACCTGGGAACTTGTTAGAAATGCAGAATCCAAGGCCCCATCTCAAACATACTAAATCAAAGACCAGATTTTTAACAAGATTCCCAGGTGATTCTTGTGCACATTAAACTAAAGTTTGAGAAGCACTGGTTTAGTACAATTTAACACATTTCGTACCGCTCACGAGTTTTCTCGTTTTTCACGCACCTAAAGTGAATTATGATCGGTCCCTGGCATATGTCTTAGAGATTTCTATGCGGTACGCATAGAAATGTGTTAATAATTAGGTAAACCACTTGAAAATGGTATTTTCTCATTGCTTTTAGGCAGTGGAAAGCATTCATGGTTTGACTTCAGAACAGTGTTATCTATTCTTTTAAATGGAATAGGAATATTTGTTGACCTCATGACTAATTAACTGCTAATTAAAAGATCTGAACTCTTTTAAAGTATGTGTAGTTGTAGGGGTATATGTTTTTATTATTGCTGTAACTTTATAAAAACTACTTGTAAAATAACCCTTATTTCTTCTATAATGAGACCGCTAAGATGCAAGTGAATATTCCTCTGAGCCATATGCACAAGTGAGAAATTTTTGCTGTGGTATTAACTAGTACACCAGCTTCAGTGTAAAGGTGTAGTCATCTGCAAGCTCTGGGGCAAATTTGACATGGTAGTCATAGTAACAGATCATACAATGGGAAGTTTAGTTCCCACTGAATACTTACTAAAAACTTGGTGTAGGATTAACATTGTTCTGAGGCTTTATGAATAGAATAGGCAGACATTGAAGACATTATTTAGTTCTAGAGGTATTTACATAGTTGGCCACTCTACTGCTTGACTGTAAGCATTTCTTCTGAAACTCAAGATTTGCAAATGGGAATTTGTAGTTTGTAATAAATATCAGTTACACTGCCCTCCTACATCATTGTGTAGTTTTCTCTCTAAAATAGTTTAATTTGGATTACTAAATACATGTATTTCCTGCTTTGTCAGTTCTGTAAGTTTGAACTTATGTAAATATTTCTAATAATAACAGTTAGTACTAATTATAATTTATAATATCTATGATAAATTTTTCTTAGTGTCTTAGGTTGAACCATATTGCTATTTTTGTAGATCCGAGGCATATCAGCAATTTCATAGAGTTTAACCTAATAATAAAGCAAGTGTAAGGGGCTCCTAGTTTCCCATGTTTGTCACTCAGTAGTCACTTGGAATGATCTTATTGTAACCTACTTTTCCTTTTGTTGTTTTTGTTTGTTCATTTGTTTGTTTGTTTGTTTTTTTAAGTATGCTTTTTAGGAGAACAGTACCCTTACACAGAAATTAATGAATGTGGCAAACATGGGCTGATAAAATATAATGGTGAATTAATAGCTAACTATAGTATATTTTTAAAATTGTCACACAGTATAAACATTACAGCAAGACTTTCATTAGTCTAAACTGTTTCTTCTATATGTGGTTAAAGTTTTGCTTTACATATATTTTGTTTTAAAATATGAGTTTAAATTACCTTAGGGAAAAAGTTAAATATATTGAATTGGAAAAATTCAGTATAATTTTACAAGAACTAAAATGTAGTTACTAATATTTTTGTTGTAGCTAACACTTCACGGTTTAAAACTTCAGTAATAAACATAGAAATAAAATGATCCACACAATTATGAAAGGAACTACAAGGGCTTTCTGGAAAAAAATCTAGCTATAAATGGCTCTGTTTTTCATATTACATGGCTGGATACTTTCCAGACAGCCCTTGTAGATGTTCTCTGTGGAGATGGTCTTACCAAAGACTATTAAGATCATATTAAGGATGTGTACTTAATTTCATTTACTTCTTTGAATATATCACATGTAGTTGAACTCTTTCTTTATTAGCAATCCCAACAGCAATAAAAAGTTTGTTTAATTGTACAGTTATCAAACCAAAGTGAAGGTATAATGACACTTCTCCAGGGGTGCATTCATTCACCTACTATGAGACTGCCTGATGAAGCATTTCTTAAAAGGTGACTCAGTAACCTGTGAAATCTAGGGTGAGTTTCCAGATCTTTGTCATTCTGGGCTGAAAGTTAAGAACGTTAAGAAAGTACCTGGATTATAAAGCAAACAGTTGTGGGGATGTGGGATGAAACCACCAATGTGAAATTTCAGCTATTTCTATACTAAGCCTGAAGTTCATACATCGTAACAAGTAAATACCTTTTAAAATATAAACTGCAGAGCTTTCTTTGCGTTTAGCTATTACGAAGACAAATAATTGTGAATTCAGTGTGTGTTAAAACAACTTCTGTTACCACATTTTGGGTGTTTTATATTATGTGTTATCAAGCTGTGTTTTTGTGTTTTATTTTAGCTTATTTGCACTAATCTTGATGAACTCAGGGAATTAATCACAAAAATCGAGAATGAACTCAAAGATCTGGAAAACAGTAGAAAAAAATCGGTAGGTGTTGATCCAAAAGTTTTATCTGTTATTGTCAGCATTAAAATTTATTCCTGCTTTTTTTCTAAAGCCTTTTTTATCTTGTTCTCATGGATAACATAAAAATTTGCAATGAACAATAGAAACATTGTTTCTTTTATTTCTCTTGTGTGGTCTAGTTTTCATGTCTAATAGACAAAAATGGTGCCAGAGCAAGTAAATTAATTTTGTTTGCCTGGTTTATATCAGGTATTTCCCAGTATACTGGTTGGTTGTTTTCTGACTAGTAGTTTTTTTGGGGTAATTCTTACCTTACAAATATTCTTAATAATTATGTGCTTTTAATGGAAGTTTATTGCTTAGTAACAAAATTTTTATTAGCTATGACATAAATAACAGATGTAAATTGTTTAATCTTGCCCCAGATGTTTTTGATACGTGCCTAGCAATGTCTTCTAAGAACCTTTATCAACTGAAGGTCTTTTTTTTTAACTTTCACTATATAGTCTAATTAATTTACAATTAATCTTTAACCTTCATTTTTTTATTGTTCTTGAGAGAATAGAGTATAAAGGCATTATGTTTATTCATTCAACACTTGGTAAAACAATTATGTTACTTATTAAATCAATAATACCCATTTAACTGGCATTTATAGTTCATTTATATCACATATTTAAAACAAATTACACACCAATAAAGTATGACAGAAAATCACTCATCAATAAAAAATCCCTTTGTTTTTTATGCCTTAGGAATGTCATGAAGCCACTTGTAGATCTTTGCTCAGAACCTGTTAATCTAGAATTATATATAAAATAAGGTTAGTGATGAGCGAGCTTTATATCAGTGGATTGTAGTAGTTATTTTATATGCTATTTAGAAAATACATATTAGTAGCACTCTGAAAGGAGGAGACTGAAGTACCATAAAAGTACAACCTTCTGAGGTTATTTTAGTATGAGGTAAAACAGCTTTAAGTATTTCAAAAGTCTCATGTGATACCCTTGAGAATATTGCTGTAATCTAAGAGATAGAATAATGTTCATAATGATAGCCAGAAATTAACAAGAAAACCTTATGTTCAGTATACAACCGAGAATGCAGAAAACTGTATGTTTTATAAGTATTTCCATTAAGGTGGTTTAGATTTAGACCCTTACTACATTTTTTTCGTGTGTGTGTGTGTGTGTGTGTGTGTGTGTGTGTGTGTTTAGTATGTTGACAGACTCTTGACATGAAATACCAAGTCTTATTTTAAAATTTACCTCTGTAACATATTTCACAAACAACATTTATATGAGACTATTTTATCCTCAGTTTTTAAAACATATTTGATGTTATATGCTCATAAAGGACTGGTGTTCTTTAATAGGAAGGAATAGTCTTTTAATCAGGGTGTTATCTATAGCATTTTGCGGAAGCTGTTTATTTTTAGTGCCTTGTCCATACTTCATGACTCTAAACAGAATTCTGTTAAATAAATTGCCATTTGTTTTTATGCTACAGTTAAACATAATGTATGCATCTAAATTTGTTTTCATATTATAAATTAGGATTTTGTTTTTAACGGGTAGTTTTAAACATAATCTATTTATGTACTTACTTATGGCTTATATTGTAGGAGAAAAAGACTTCTGCAGGCATCCTGGAGTTTTCTCTAAAGCCAAGTAGCATGAGATATAAGCATATTGCCTTCCTTTACAGGAACAAATAGAAGAGTTAAAAAAAACACATAAATTATAAATACTTGACATTCTTGTCCTTGGGGACATGTTTATTAGAAAATGTGTAGGTTTTAATTGGTTACATTTTATGTCTCTAAATTTTTAACTTGTCTATGATTCCTGATATTTGCGTATCCGTTTTAAAATAGGATATTTTTCTCTTCAAGAAATAGAAATTCTTGAAATTGGACTTAGTGGGGATAGTCTTACTGAGGTTACCAATAGCCCAAATATGGGCTATTTCTCCTTAAATTTCCTAAAAGGTTGTTGTTATGAGCAGCTTATCCCAACCAATGAAATAGCCACACAGCCTGAAGGAAATAGACAGTAAAAGTTTGTATCTCAGTATCATTCCTCTTTTTTTTTTTTTTTTAACAAAAGCTAATACTGAGTGTGATAGATAATTAGTTATAGGAATTAACTTTATTGCATGTATATTTGTCTGGCATCATTTGGGAATAATGTGTTCCACATAACTGAATTTTCTACACACCTGAAATTAGTACTAAAATACTTAATTATTTAATGAAAAACTTCCCTCCCTCCTTGTACTATATCAAACACAATTAGACCCTTTCTTGATGACCGAAGGATCATTATGATATCCATAATTTTACTGATGCCCTAAAAATAAGTTACTATCGGTAATTCTAATTAAACATTCACCAAAATATGCTGTGTTTTTTGAAGAGTTCTGTTTGTATTTTTGCTTTTGTTCTGCCTCTTTCTTCACTGTCAGCCTGTCGTTTCTTGTGTGTGTCCACGTCCATGTACTTGCCTTAGCTGATATATACTATGGATTACAAAGCAAATAACTGTATTTATTAGAATTAAGTTTCATGGTAAGAACTGGGGAACTTTCTTATGCATGAACTTGGTGAAAGTGATAGGCATTTTGCCTTGTGGGCTTTCTTCACTTTTGCCAGACAAATGAAGTATTAATATTGTTCTTCATAGAGGGATATTATTATGAAAACTAGTGTTTAGAGTCAAAACAATTCTCTTATTGATTACCAACTTGCATATTTATAATGCTCCAGTTACAAAGAGGGTGTATTTTAAATAAACTTTTGGTTGTCATAAATGTCATTACTACAGGTAGAAATGATATATGTGAGAAAATATTTAACATGGATTCCTACAAACACCTGGCTGCTCTAGGGAACTTCTTGTCTGCAGGGCCTTTCCAGATAGTTTTTCCTACCAAAGCAACAAAGAAGAATTATCTAATTTCTTCACCTATGTCAACATTTCATTAAAAAAGCTTTCTTAAATACTGCAAGCATGTCCACCCTACGCCCCAGGGTAGCTTTGAATGTGGCCTAACATAAATTCTTAAAACATGAGATTTCTTTGTAACCTTTAATTTGGCTAATTGGCTATCGTTAGTATTAGTATGGCCCAAGACAGTTCTTCTTCCTTCCAGTGTGGTCTAGGAAAACCAAAAGGTTGTACATCCCTGGTAGAGGTTTTGACATTAATCTACTAATTGTATTTGGAAGATTTACAATCTTTTAAAATCTAGATTTTTTACTCATTATTGTAAGACAACTAATTGAGTTTATGGTTAATAATGTGATGAAAGAAAAATGGTTTAATTTCTTGAGTTTGTTGTAGTTCACTTGATCCCATTACTAATTTTAGGGGCTTTTTCAAAAGAGTCTTAGCATCCTTTGATCCTACAGTGCTATACTTAATTATCTACCTGAGATTTGTTTAAAGTAAGACATCTGGTTAAAATAAAGAAAGATAGGTAGTTTGACAAAGTTCTTTAATTTTATCCTTCTCATTATTATTTAGATCATAGGATTCTTTGGTGAGCCAAAGGAGAAATCATAACTTTTTTTTTTTATGTAGTAGTCAAAAGAGAAAGTTTGCATTTTGCTTAATTATTTGGAAAATATCTGTTTTAATCTAATAAATTTATTAGTTTTCCAGAAAGATAGAGCTAAGATATTAATAAATTTGATCCTATTAATTTGAAATTTATTATACATTATTGCATTATAATAAAAATTGGAAGATATTGCCAAGATTTTCCAAAAGTGGTTATATTTCTGAGTTTTTTATGTGACCCCTTTTTAGTTCTGCTTTATTTCCTAATGTTTTATATCATAGTTTATATTTTCAAAGAGGTTTCTATCTTTTATTTCTTTAATAAGGAAAGATCTGTATAGAGATTGTATATAAGGAAAAGTGAACATTTGGCCAAAAAAAAGAAGGGGGGAGTTATTTATAAAAAAAGAAACCTTGTCTGGATTATATCATGATAAATTATCAGTAGAGATATCAATATAGATAAACTAAAATTGAAATATAAGACCATATCTTTTCTAATACATATTTAGCAATTAAGCACTTCAACTCTGAGCAGGATTTAAGATAGACTTCAAATATTTCTAAATATGATAATCAGTATGTAAGAAAAGCTATAAAACTGCCTGTATTCTTTAATTCTGTAATGCTATTTGGGATTTAACTTTTATTATCCCCATTTCACCCACCCCCACCCCCAAAAAAGTAATTTACACAATAGTGTATTCAGCAGACTACCTCTAATAGTAGAAATTGGGAAAAAGCTTGTTATGTCCAACGGTAGTCTAATTAAACAGTAATACAGTAGACTCTCTGTTAACCAGAACTCAGCAACCAGTACTCTCAGGCAACTGGCAAAAAATCAAAGGGATAATACTTTAAATAAAAATTAAAATAAAACCTCACCATGCTGTGCAGCTGCACATCATGCAAAATCTGACTTTGCATGAAAAGTATAGGACCTCAAAGCAAGGTGATTCTCGATCATTGTCAGGAAAGCTGCACGTAAGTTTGCCAGTACAGCATCATCTTCTGATGTAGATCCAAAACCATGTACATCCACTTCTCCTGATCCTGTCCTAGCTGCATCACCAGATCCTGATAATCTTGATGCGATGTCTACCCAATACATTCTCTACCACTACTGTAACAGCTTTAAGTGTGTATGTGTGTGGGTTTTTTTCTAAGTTACTTGAAGTTAAAAAAGTTATGTTAGTGAAGTCCATTAAGTTGAAAAGTTTATTGACTGCCATTTAACTAAAATTGCACACTGCATTCATAAAACTGTTTTTATAATAAAACTTAAATTTAGTTAAGTTTGTCTTTGTCTTAATTTGTTTTTAATTACTGTATTTCAATATTAGCATCAAGTACAGTTTATGATATGGTATAATATGGGATATAGTATTGTTAGTTACGCCTATTTTTTTTTAATTCATTTTTATTGTTAGACTTACTGGGGTGACATCTGTTAGCAAGGATTTCATAGGTTTCAGGCATACAATTCTACAGTGCATTGTCAACTTGATGTATAATAAGTTCACCACCTAATGTGTAGGCCTGTTTTTAATAGTAACTCGCAAGCAACCAGAAACATTTTTCTGGCATCTACCAGTCCCCATGGTCCCAGTTAAGTGAGAGTCTATTGTATAGGTAAGAAAATAAAATATTTGTAGGTCATTGTTACTACATGGAAGTATTTTAAAATGTTAAATTTTTTAAAATACCAAATAATATGTGCATAATGGTTACAATATATAAAAAGTTATGTTAAAAAGAATTGGAATTTTTCAAGTAATGAATAAAATTAATCTTTATTCTTAATTTAAATTCATAATATAATAATACTTCTCTTGCCTAATCAAAGTCTGTACATTAGCTAGAACAAACAGAGAAATCAGAGATGATGACACTTTATTTTTTTTTGGTCACTGAGATCTTTGTAAGCCAATGGTTATCAATCAGGGATGATTTTGCACCCTCACTACCCTCCCCCCCCAAAGACTTGACAATGTCTGAAGATATTTTTGTTTGTCATACTTGAAGAGATGGGACTAACACTTAAGTGATAGAGGTCAATGATGCCGCTTTAAAAATTTCCCGCATTATAATTATCCTACAATGCACATGACAATCCCCCACAACAAAGACTTACTGGCCTCAAATGTTCATTGTGTGGTGACTCCAAAACCCTGGTATAAGCCTGTATTTGCTAAAGGTCCTATTTTCCAACTTTGTCTACCGTTGCCAACTTATGGGGAGAAATCAAGTTGATGTTTTGAAAATTAGGTAGACATCAATGAAATCATACACCAGATCCCATAATTGAGAGTATTTTCTTACGTTACATACTACTAATTCAGACTCGCATTTGATGGAACTTGTGAATGTAGTTTTTTACCCTTTATTATTTTATCACGTAGTTAAAAAATATTCTTGACCTTAACTTCAGATTTATCTCAGCTCTCTTCTATCCATTATGATTTCTTTACCTTCTCTCCTAAGTATGTTCACAATTTACCTTTTACCTTCCTTAGTATAGGAAATGAAGAAGTTATAAATAACATGGTTGTATTTGCATTTTCTTCGATTCATTTTTGGAAAGATGATAAAACATTTTTTAAAAGTGAAGGTATAGTAAGGAATGATACACAGGTAAATGAAAAAATACAGTTAAATTATACATAAAATTTCACTTATGTGAATTTATTTGGACAAACTCATAATTGTATGTAGTAAAAGATTGATATAAGGCAAAAAAACTATACATTAATCTTATTTTCTAACACCTGTATAAAAATTTTATTATAGTCAAGGATTATGGGATTCTTTCCTCTTCTTTCAATTTCATATCCCATTTGCTCACAGTGAGACATTAAAATTATTTTATAGCCAATTGTTTAAAGAATACAAAATCTATTTTACTGTAGCGTGTAAGGAACTTTAGGTACATTCAGAGTCCTGAAATATGTGGTTACAATAATCTCTGCATTCTCCTTAAAATTAGTATTGTTTTTTTACATGGCATCATTTTATACACACACACACACACACACACACACACACGTATCAGTGGTGCCAATTCATGGTGATGATAACCAATTTGAGCATTTCTTATCATTGCAGAAGTCAAACATGACTTGTATTCATCTTTTGTTATTGGTATATATTGAGTATTATCATTTTCTTAAAATGTGTATACATTTTTTGGCACTCTTTATTTTCTTATTCTAGCTCTTCTATTAAACTGTTTAATAGTTAATAAAACTGGAAACTATCTCATCTGTGGAGAAGGTGGAATCACTATCTTATATCGTCATATTTAAAGCTTTTGAAAAATTAAAATGACCTTTTAGAAACCCTGCACAACAGATAAAATAAGTTTCTTTACCTGTCTTAGTTACAGATTCTAGTCTTAATCATTAGACTAATTACTTCCTCAATATCTTCTTTGTGCTATGCATATTACCAGGAACTTGGAAGCGATCCAGAGATTGAAATAATCCTTATCCTGTAGAAATTCACTTACAGAGCTTGAGATTTTTATCCCAATTCTGGGGATAAAATTTTAACTGTAATCAGGAATTGGTGATTTTTTAAAAAAAACCTTTCCTTTTATAAAAGATTTAATTTTTTACTTTCCAGTAGTGTTTATTCAGAAGTCATTGGGCACTCTAGACAATTACATGTGTTATGTTGTTTGGGAGTAGGGTGGAAGGGCAAATAACATACACTTTATGAAGAATCGAATGTTAACTGACAGCTTCAAAATAATAGTGAAAAAAGAAAGCTAAAGCTAACTGACAGGAAATGTGAACCAGAGCAATAGATGACTGGTAAGGCAGAGCTTCATTTGACTATAGTCACTGAATTATCATTTATATATGGTAAGTCTTGCTTTCAGAGTTTTTTTGGTTTTTTTGTTTTTGGTTTTTTTTTTGACATTTAATAACTACTCAGTTAAGAACTGGATTTTAACCTTTGTTAATAGTGTTCACTATTTCTGTTTACTGCAGTTTGGTATAGTTTGAATCCCACCAGGGAAACTTCCATAAAAACAATAATTGAAAAATCTCTTTTCTTCCAAAGAAAGTTCTAATTAAAAGGTAAAGGGATTGTTTGGTGTTTTTACGTTAGGCAGAGAATTAATGCTGTATACAAGGGCTGTCCAGAAAGTATCCAGCCATGTAGTATGAAAAATAGATGTATTTATGGCTGAATTTTTTCCAGACAGCACTGGTATTCCATGGAATGAGCTATGAAGAAGAGTTGAATTCAGTGACAGATCCTTCTATGGTTAGTGCTGCATATGTGGCTTTTATAATTTGCCTTATAACCTTTTGAATTATATATCACACATACTTATTCAAATACACGTAACATTTTAAATGTCAAATGTTTTTCATAGTCCCAAGTAAATTTGTATTATCATCTACTTTACTATCTTCCACTGACAAGAGTTCTGAAAAATTGAATTTAAATCCTTGAGGTACTTTAGGCCAAAAAAATGAGCTTCACATCATTCGGGGTTTTTATGTTATAGAACATATCGAAATCTTTGGAAAGACCCTAAAAAAAGATACATTATATATTGAAGGAAAATAAACCCAGAATTCAACAACAAGTAAAAAGGAGCCTACATAGAAAGCAGATGGTCCACATGTGGATACTCTTCTTTAAAATAAAAAATTCGTTCCTTACATGTGATTCTAACAAGGAGTAGGTACTTCTAGAACAAGAGCAGTTTGACGCACATTTATTGACAGTGTGATACACTGATAGACAATTTTTAAAAACCTTCAAAAGCAGATCTTAGGAATCCAAATGTATTCATAGTCAATAACAATTTAATATAGGAATATAGATTATAGCTAGAAACCTGAACAGTGCCTGAGAGTCATTGTATTAAAATATAATGTATTGTTCATAATGATGACCCAAGTCATCAAGAATTAAGTTATATTCATTGTGTTCAGAAAATCTGTAAACCATGTATCTTAGGAACATTTTTATCAATTTTTCAAAATCTCTTACATCTAAGGATAAACCCTCAGCTAAGAAATTTACTTAATGTATTTTGAATACTTAACTGTGGACCTACTATGTACTAAGCATTGTGATAGAACTTGATAAAGTAAAAATAAGTAGGATACTGCTCCTATTAAGTAACTGAAATTAAGAGTGGTATTCCCCATCTATGCTCTAATGATGCCAAGTGTAGCATTACTTGGTGATTCAGATCATACAGTGAATTGTAAAACCTACCTTTCAATATCAGATCTAAACCTGGTAATATTTTATCAATTTCTTTGCCCACCAATTTAATGAAAATAATCAAATTCAGATACTCAGCCAGTGGTTAATTTCCAATCCAGAATTCTTTCTTCTTTGTAAATGAAAATGGTTAGCTACCATCAGTTACATATATATTGGTAGATTTTTCTTCTCCAATAATAGTAACTACCTCACTAGGAAGGTGGTGTGTTATTGTTTTTCCTCTTTACAAAGCCAAATGACACTGAAACTTGCAATAGTATTGATGTCGTTGTCAGCATGCTTTCTAGTTAAATGCTTATTTAGAAATATGAAACCTGTCTAGAAAACCTCTAGAAAACCTCTAGCCACAAATGACTTTATTTTTCATATTAGTTGACTGGATACTTTCCAACAGCACAGCCCTCATATAATGGAAATGTTGTATATGTTGTTCAGTGTGGGATGCTTTAAAATACAGTTCAAATGCTTGCTTTCTCTATTAAATTAGTCTTAAGTGAAAACGTGAGAGTACCTTAAGAGAAAATATTAGCATATGATTGTTCTATTAGTTCATCTGGCAGTGTTAAAATATTGTTTAATTTTTTCCATATTAGTAAGCTGACATTTCACTATACTGTAAACTAACACTTCATCAAGGGACTGTTTACCAACAAGATGAATGCAGCGTTTTACCCCCAAAACTGTGAATATGCAGGAATATATGAATATGGGGATAGTTTCTTCAGCTAAGCAATCAGGAAAAAAAAATAAATACTTACTACCTTTTCATTTAATATTGCTTAGAGTAGGAAAACGTCAAATAATTAGTTTATTAAAATAATTATAGTTATTTTGATTTGTGCTATGTTTTTATTCATATGAGTATACATAAATTATTTGCAACCTTCCTTTGGATATTGCTAGTGATTTTAAATGAGAAATCTTTGTCTTCAGTTCCATTTGGCTTTTCTAAAAGTTGTTTGCATTGTATTTGAAAAGCATGATATTTTGGTATTTAGTCCCTTTTCCACCATGGCATTTATGTCTGGGACAAGACCAAGCCTGCAGCAAAAAATATTTTGTCACATGATTCATGTTTCTATACTCTTAAGAACCTATTTGTAAGTAAAAGCATATAGAAAAATAGCATTGATATTTTCATTATATCCATGATGTTTTTGTACTTTTTTATAAAATGTTATTTTCACCTCTATAGTAATGTCCTCTCATTTTAAAAATATTCTTTGTGTATTTGATTTTAATTTTTTCTTCATATAACTGTTAATATCTATTTTGTTTAGATATAATGGTATAAGAAAATCTATATAAGTAACAGGATGGTTTGTGTACACAAGTTACTTTCACCCACGTTGAATATTAAAACCATCTAAATTTATTAAAATATATAAAATATGCCCATGGTAGTGAGATACTTAATAGAATTGGAATTTATTTGTTTTCCTCTTTTTCTTTCTTTTAGGTGTCCAGTGTCCCCAGCATCAGTAGATTGCCAACTCCCTGTCCTTGCAACACCCCAGCCAGCGTTATGCTGGTGCTGTCATACCCATCCCAGATTACTGCAGCAGAATGGAGTTGCTCTTTAGTTGTGAGGTAAGTTTCCCTCCCCACTCATTTCACACACAGAGACTTGGCTTTTCATTTTACAGTATTGTGTAGTTTTGTAAGTTTTTTAAAATTTCTTTTCCCACATGAGTTTCTTAAATTATTAATGTATCACATTCAAAAACTTATAAAACTGCATAATACAATAAAGAACTTACCTTGTGACCATAGACCAGCTCCTTTTTGTAGTTAATTCCTATGAGGTTATAAAACCTCCATTGTTTGACAATTGGGGCATCTCCTGGAAAGGGACCTGGCAATCTGCAGCTGCTGTGGACATTGGATAAGAAAGTATTGAAAGGTAAGCTTCAAATTGAAACCATATTATATGCCTTTGTTTCCATGGTATGTGCATGAAATTCATACTCTATTTTACATTAAACTTAATGGTAAGTTTATTTTAAAAATTACTCTCTTTTTTAAAGTGACTTTCGGTAAATGTTTGAATTATTAAGTTTACATAACACATTGGAATTGTTAGAACATATTTTTATCGCTGGAAATAGTGAGAATTCTAATGTTGAAAATAATTCATTTATCCCCATATTCACATACTTGTTTATAAAGTCAGTGGTAAATTTATATACATAAAGCTTATTAAATATAATTTTTATTAGAGAAATAGTTATAGCACTCTTCCACAAATGACCTTTTTCTAATTCTTCTACCTACCGTCTTTAGTTTTTATTCTGTGTTGATTAGTGCAGATAAAGATTGTTAAAGAGTTCTTCTGATTTTTATTACATCCATATTCTCTCTGATGTGTTTGAAAAAAGGGGAACTTGCTGTCTTCCTTATTTTTTAAATCAACTTTTTAACCTTAAAGCACTATAATTTAAATATTATAATTAAAATATATTTGATTTAATTTTTACATTACAGAGATACCTACATGTAAATATAGGTACTTACTCAATACAGTCTCTTCTTTAGGAATTGTCTCTGTATCGGTCAAAAGAGATAGCATTGTGTAGTGGAAGGAGAGTAAATGTTAACATTCAGGAGGCCTAGAATTCTACTCCAAAGTCTACTTCTGCCTACAAAGTACTTCTCTCTCTATGTTACTTTAGCCAGTTTCCCTCTATAAAATTGTGTCCTCTGAGTTCTCTTTTAGCTTTAGTAATTTTATCCTAGAACAAACAGGATAATTGTTCTTAGTTTTTTCATTATCTATATATGTAAATAAAATTGATCTGTCAGAAAAGCTATAGTTAATGATCTGATTTAAAGTTCAGGAAATATTTGTTTGATCTTAATTAGATTTTTATATTAGACTGAAGTTGAAGTAGATTGTTACCATCTCTGACTTTAAAAATTTCTTAACTTCTCTTTACATTAGTTTCATTGTATACTGTGACACTCTGAGACTATCACTAGGTAGAAAAGGACACGTTATTTTAATTCCATTTGAGTTGTATTGACCAAAGAAGTTAATAAATGAAATAAGCAGTGTGAATTTCTCTTTTACTCTCAAGTAGTTAAGTGCCTTATCTCAAATACCAGCCTCAGAGCAGTGATTCTAAACTTTTTTAAACCTATGCCGTCTTTCGATCAATCTAAAATCAATGGACATGCATACCTGATGGCAGCGTAGAGGGATCCCCTTTGTCAAGGTCATTGTATTCTTTATATATATGTTCTGGTCAAAGCATTTTATCATTCTTTACTTTCTACAATTTGTGTTATATAATAGACTTTTTGTTTTCCAAATACAGAGTGATTAAATAGGCATCTTCAAATGTAAATCAAACACCATACTATCACTACCACCAAGTTGGGAATATGTGATCTAAAGAAAGGGAAAAAGGCCAAAAAAATACATAAAGTTAGAAGACCATAGACATTCCCAAACAGGTCATTGGGTAAGACAGAATTACATGAAAATTAGAAATCTACTCTATTTATGACCGCTTCCCTGTTTACAGTCAACTAGTTCAATAGTATATTTTCTGGGCATTGGATTAATTAAAACTTAATAATGAAAATAAAACCAAAAGGTAAAATCTTCCTTCTTAAAACTCTTTTCCACAAAAATTAATATTATAGTTTAGTAGAGACACAAACACAGCAGACAAATACCTTGAAATAACATCCAGCCACAGTCTCTCCTTTTTGTGCCTCATGAACATAGTCCTAAGGTCCCAAGATATTGCTAGTCCTGCTTTCCTTACCCCACCAATCTATTAATAGATAGCAAACATCTGCCCAGGTTAACTGCATGGGCCATTCTTCCCCATATAATCCTAAGTTAAAAGGAATGCAGCGTGCCTGTTATTCCCTAAGTCTTTTAACATTTTTCCAGTTAATTATACCACAAAGGGGAATATTCTCACTTTTGTTCCTCACTGCTCTCCTCTTTTTGCTCTCTTTAGCTTAGGAAAACTTTTCTCCTACTCTCACCATTTTATTTTTAAGCCAAATAGTAGTTAAGAAGTAGAAAAATTATGTTGATGTGCCTTCTTAAAAGGAAAAAATCTCCATCTTCCTATTTTCTATTTTTTATTAAAATAAAACATCCCTCATTCCACAAAGAATTTAGGGTGGCTGTCCTCTGCGTGCTCACCTTCCTCAATTAGCTTTCCCTGGATAAAAGCTGTTCCTTGTTCAAGTATTGTTTATTGCTTAATAGTTCTGTTTTCATGGGTTAGAATAAGCACTTTATACTATTTCATAACATTTGTATAAGGAAAATAATAAGCTTTTTGAAGTATAACTTGTTCAGTTGGGTTCTTTTAGAAAGCATTCGACAAGAGGGAAGATATGACTGTAGATTATTATATTATATGAAATAAGCTTTTCTCTAAATTTTTTTCACAATACTATGATTTGTCATGCCAATAAGAAGACACCAGAAGTAGTCAGTGAGCCTACGTTCCATATTTGTTATGTGCATGTGCACATAAAATCCCACATCTTCCTACTCTTCTAATAAACACTTCCCCTTCCAAGATTAAAAAAAAAAAATGTGACCCTTTGAGGTAGAAATATAGATATTTCTTTTTTTTTTTTTTTTTTTGCTTTTTGGTATGTGGGTAGCTCCCTGACTGGGAATCGAACCCAAGCCACAGCACTGACAGCGCCAACGCCAAAGCCTTAAGCCACTACATCATCAGGGAACTCCCAAAATATAGATATTTCTTTTTATGTGTATAAACATTCTGTTGATTCAAAGCATAAAATTTTGTGAGGATAGGAACTATATATACTATTTATATGTGACTAAAATTTTCATGACTGAAATGTTGAAGGTGTGTGTATATATACACACACATACACATATACACAATTAGGAAATTTATGTACAGATTTAGAATACATTGTGCTCTAGAAAGTAGTAATTCTTCTGCCTTAATGTTTTACATATGTGCATATGGACTCACTTAATAGTTGCTATGAGATGGTCTAATTTTATCCATGCTAAATGTGATCCATAATATATGTAGTTGTATGATTGTTGTTATAAAGAAATAAAACAAGTGGACTGTATGATGTGTGAATTATATCTCAAAGCTGTTACAAAAAAATACAACATGAAAAATAAGTAATGATGATGGTGATATTGGTAGGTGTACACTACAATTATGGAGAATGGGGGATTTGGCTACCTAGAGATATAACTTCTATAAAGTTATTGTTCCTGTGGTATTTGAATAATTTTATGGGAACTGATGAAGCATATTTTTACTAGAAGGTTTTATAACCTATGTCAGATTTAATTTATGTGATATATTAATAGTTTTTAAGAGATAGTGAGGTAGTTCTAAGAACTTGGACTTCAGCATCAGACAGTCTGGGTTCAGAGACCTTAAACAAATCATTTAATCTCTGAACCTTAGTTTCATTATTTGTTAAGTGAGACTAAAATGCACATAACCTCAAAAGGGTTTTCATAACAGCTAGAGTGCATGTGCACACTCTCGTGCTCACATTGCTCCTCCCTCTCTCTCCCACCTCCCCATGTATATATGAATGAAATACTGCATATAAATCTTAGCAAATGGAGGGGATGTCAGTGTAGCATTATAATATTGAAAGTGATGACCGCTTGTTTGCTTTTCTGTGCTGGAAACTTCTTAAAAATAAAAGTAAAATTTCCCAAAAAAGTGTAAGACTGCTTTTTGATATGATAACAGTCCTAACTTTTCTTTTTTCTCCACTTGTTGGAAAAATTAGAAAAACTTTAAGAAGTGAGCCATATCATTTGCATATTTAATGAATTTCTACAAGTGTTAGTATATTTAGAAAATGATTTATTAAAATATTTATAATTGACACAATTAAAGACTTTAAAAAAGATTTTTTTGTTTCTTGTTTTGATTAAATGGGTTTTAGATTTCTCCTATAGAATTGACAATCTCTAAAGTATATCAAGTAAGATTTATTATAGGATATTTTCCCCCTTTCTGCCACCTAAAGAAGAGATACTTACTTGATGAATATTGGTGCTTAGTTTTTTACTCAGAAAATAAGGCTTGACATTCACTTTTAGATTGAATCTAAAGGGTTTACTTTTAAAATTGTGTTTTAGGGCAAATGGTATCATCGGAGGCAAGCTGTAAAAGAATTGCATAGTACATTGATACGTCTTTTAAATGAATTGCTGCCATGGGAACCAAAGTTAATGAAAGCTTTTCAAAGAAACAGGTAATTCAAGCTTTATAATGTTTTACTTATTTTAGGACTTTTAAATTAGGTTAATGGAAAGATATCATGGAATTGTTTAGTAGTTTTCCAATGATTTGTAATTCAACAGATATTTTTGTGTGCTCCCTGTGTGCAGGCAACTTCCTAAGCCCTGAAAAAGTAGTGTTGACTAAGCAAAACCCCTACTCTGTGGCTTACATTCCTTTTTGGGGGGTGGGGGTGATAGAATGCACAATCAGAATTTACCATTTTAACCAGTGTTAAGTGTACAGTTCAGTAGTATTCACTGCATTCATAATTGTGTTACTATTCTATCCATCTCTTGAACTCTTTTCATCTTGTAAAACTGAAACTACCTGTTAAATGATAACTCCACATTCTCTCCTTCCCCTAGCAACTATCATTCTATATTTGTCTGTAATTTAAACTACTCTAAGTACCTCATATATATTACACACACACACACACACACACACACACACACACACACACAGTATTTGTCTTTTTATGACTGGCTTATTTCACTTAGCATAATGTTCTCAAGGTTCATCCATGTTGCAGCGTATGTCAGCGTATTTCCTTTCTTTTTAAGGCTGAATAATATCCCATTGTATACATGTACCACATTTTGATTATGCATTTACCCGCCAGTGGACACATGGGTGGCTTTCATGATTTAGCTATTATGAATAGCATTATGAACTTGGGTGTACAAATATGGGGGGGGGGGCCCAAAACAAGAAACAGAATTACTTCTGCAGAGCGAGCACCTTGTAGCACAGGCTTCCCCTGCTACATGTGTGTTCTAGGAACCCATGTGCATCAGTGTACCAGCTGGGGTTGTTGTGAGAGGCTGGTTTCAGCTTCAGTGAATTTTTTTGGAGACTCTTTCAACGCATTCGCCAATTTCATGATGAGTGATTTACACAAACAACGTGCGACATGACAATGACAACGCGTCTGACCACACTCCTCTGAGTGTTCAACAAAAATGCACGACCCCATGACCCACCCTCCCTATTCACCCAGTCTCGCCCCGAGCAACTTTTTTTTTGTTTCCCAGATGAAAAAAGTCCTCAAAGGGACACTTTTTGCTGATGTGGAAGAGGTGAAACAAAAAATGGCAGAAGCACTAAAAGGCATAAAAATTAACGAGTTCAAAAACTGTTTTGAGCAGTGGAAAAAGCATCTCAGTAGGTATATTGCATCAGAGAGTACTTTGAAGGTGACTGAAGTTTAAACATGTAAGAATAAATACACAATTTTTTATAAGTAAATTCCTGGGCTTTTGGGGTCCCTTGTTGAATCTGAAGACCTTGCTTTTAATTCTTTGGGTATATTTTTTAATTTTCATGAAGTCCAACTTGTCTATTTTTTCTAAGAGTTTCAGAGTTATATCTCTTACATTTAGGGTTTTGATGCATTTTAAGTTAACTTTTTTACAGGGTATTAGGTAAGGGTCTAAGTTCATTCTTTTACATATGGATATCCAGCTTTCCCAGCACCAGTTGTGGAAAAGACTGTCCTTTCCTTATTAAATGGTCTTGGCACCCTTGTAAAAAACTGTGATCATAAATGAAAAGTTTTATTTCTGGACTGTGTTCTGTTCCATTGGCCTATATGTCTGTTTTTCTGCCAGTCCCATACTGTTTTGATTACTGGTCCTCTGTAGCTGGTTTTGAAATCAGGAAGTATGAGTACTCCAGCTTTGTTTCATTTTATTTTTTTCTAGATTTTTTTGGCTATTTGGGTCCCTTAAGAGCCCATATAAATTTTAGGATGGTTTTTTTTCTATTACCATTGAGATTTTAATAGGGATTGCATTGAATCTGTAGATCACTTTGGGTAGTACTGACATCTTTCAAATATTTAAGTCTTCCAGTCCATGAACATGAGACATGTTTTCATTTATTTATGTCTTCTTTAATTTCTTTCTCCCATGTTTTGCAGTTTTCATCATACAAGTCTTTCACATCCTTGACTAATTCCTGAGTGTTTTATTCTTTTTGATGCTATTGTAACTAGGCTATTTTATTAATTTTCTTTTCACATTGATCACTGTCAGTGTATAAAAATGCAGCTGCTTGTTTTTGTTTACTTGATATCTTGCTACTTTTCTGAATTCTGACATTTTTTGTGGACTCTTTAGGATTTTTTACATATAATGTATCATCTATGAACAGAGACCATTTTACTTCTTTTTTTTTTTTTCAATTTGATGGATACCTTTTATTCTTTTTCTTGCCTAATTTTTCTGGCTAGAATTTCCAGTACTATAATATGTTGAATAGGAATAGCAAAAGCAAACATCCTTGTCTTGTTCCTGTGCTTAGAGGAAAAACTTTCAGTCTTTCACCATTGGGTATGATGTTTGCTGTGGTTTCTTTCATGTATGGCGTTTCTTATGTTGAGGTAGTTCCTTCTGTTCCTTCTGTGTTGAGTGTTTTTATCATGAAAGGATGTTGAATTTTGTCAGATGCTTTTTCTGTAACAATTGACCTGATCATGTGGTTTCTTTCCTTCATCCTGTTATGTGGTATATTATATTAATCAGTTTTCATATGTTGAACCATTCTTGTATTCATTTGATCATGGTGTATAATACTTCTAATATGCTGCTGAATTTAATTTGCTTGTATTTTATTGAGGATTTTTTGTATTAATGTTTGTAAGAGATATTAGTTGGTAGTTTTCTTATAGTGTCTTTGTCAGATTTTGGCATCATGCTAATACTGGCCTCAAAGAAGGAGTTAGGAAATGTTTCCTTCTTTTTAGTGTTTTGGAAAAGTTTGAAAAGGATTGGTGTTACTTCTTTTTTAAATGTTTGATAAAATTCACCAACATAGCCATCAGGTCCAGGGCTTTCCTTTGTGGAGAAATTTTATTGTTTATTAATGCAATCTTTTTAGCAGTTATAGATCTATTCATATTTTCTGTTTCTTCATGATTTAGTTTTGGTAGGCTTTATGTTTCTAGGAATTTGTTATTTGTTCATTTCATCTAGATTATCCAATTGTTAATAGTTCTTTTTAGAATTGGTACTTATCTCCCCACTTTCATTCATTTCTGATTTTAATACTTTGATTCTTTTCTTTCTTAATCCATCTAGGTAAAGGTTTGTAAATTTTGTTGATCCTTTCAAAGAAAAAACTTTGGTTTCATTGCTTTTCCTCCATTTTTCTATTCTCTATTTCATTTATCTAATCTTTATTATTTCTTTTCTTCTGCTAGCTTTGGGTTTAGTTTGTTCTTTTTCAAGTTTCTTAAGTTATAATGTTAGGTAATTGATTTGAGATCTTGCTTGTTTTTTTGATAGTAGCATTTATAGGGATAAATTTTTCCCTTAGCACTGCTTTCACTATGTCCTATGGTTTTGGTATGTTGTGTTTTCATTTTGATTCAATTATAAGTATTTTCCAGTTTCCCTTATGATTTCTTTTTCTGTCCATTGGTTGTTTAATGGTATATTGTTTAGTTTCCACAAATTTATAAATTTTCCTTTTCCTTTGTTACTGATTTCTCCCTGCATCTGTGGCTTATATTCTAATGGATGAAAAAGACAAACACAAATGTCAAATGGTGATGAGTGCTATGAAGAAAAATGAAGCAGGGTAAGGGGTTTGGATGGCATGATAATGCTCTTTTACCAGGTGTCAGGGATATTTCCTGATGAGTTGATGTTTGAACAGAGACCTAAAGGAAATAAAGGAGAGAGCCATGTTGTTATCTGAAAGAAAAGAAGATGCAGAAAAACCCTAAATTGGAAGTGTATTTGGCATTTAGAGGAAATGCAAAGGGGCAAGTGTAGGCAGAGTAAGTGAGTGAGGAGGACAGTGGTAAAAATCAAGAGTCAAAGAAGTATAGGGAAAGATAGCCAGATCATGTAGGTCTTTAAGGACTTTGGTTCTTTGTATTGATTGAGATGAGAAGCCACTGGAATGTTTTAAGCAAAGGAAAGACAACTTATGTTTAAAAGCATTCACTCTACCTGCTATGTTAAGATTCATGTAGTGGGGCAAAGATGAAAGCAGAGAAATCAGTTCCACTATCGTAATAATACAAGCAAAGAAATTATTAGTGACTTGCACCAGGGTAGTAGCAGTGTAGATGACAAGGAGTGGTTGGATTTGGGGTATACAGCCACTCCTCACTTAACAACCTACCTGTTTAACAACCACTTGGACTTATGACAAGTTCTCTAGTATGGAGAATCCTTTCTCAGTCTTTGTCTAATTCCTGCATTCGGTTAGTATTCATTACACAAAGTGTTTGAGATCACTCAAGACTACATACTTCATTTATAAGTGTGGTGTCATGTGATATCTATTGAAAAATATATAACCTATGGTACCATAACAAGACATCCACCTTTAAGCTTCTTGCTCATCCACCAGCTCTCTTGTAGGAACAGAACTCAGTCGTTAAGTGAGGAGTTTCTATATCTTGAAGGTAGAATTGATAGAATTTGCTTAAGGATTAGAGACAAGTGTCAGGAAAAAAAAGAGAGAGAGAAGTAAAAAGAGGATGCCCAATATTTTTAGTCTAAGCTGGAATAATGGAATTGCCATTAATTGAGATAGGGGAAACTGAAATACAGGTTTGGGAGGGAAAAGAGTGTTAAAAAGTGTAGATTTCAACAAGTTAAATTTGATAAGCTTTTTAGACATCTAATTAGAGTTATTAAGTAGGAAATTTAGTTGGGAGTTGTTGAGATATAGATTACATTTAAGATATGATATCACCTAGTATGTGAGCATAGAGAGGTAGAGAGACTGAAAACCCTGGGGCATTCTAACATTTAGAGGTGATGGAGATGAATAGTACGTAGAGAAGAGACTGAGAAAGGGAGTGTTCAGTAAGATAGGCAGAAAATCAATAGAAAGAGTGGTGTCTTGGAAACCAAGTAGAGAAAATGTCAAAGAGGTCTGCTCCTGACAAACCAAGGAATATGAAGACTGAGAATTCATTATTGAATTGGGCAACATGGAGATAATTGATGACCTTGATGAGCTTAGCTGTATTAGTAGAGAAATTGGTAGAAGTCTTCAGAGTCTGTTCAAGAGAACCAAAGGAAAGGAATTGGAGTTTTGCTATAAAGTGGAGCAGAGAAAGAGGCCAGTGCCCAGAAGGACGAGTTGGAGTCAAGAGTTGGTGCTTTACTTTTTGTTGTTGTTTTTTAATGGGAGCAATAACATGTTTGTATACTGGTGGAAATTGTCTAATAAAGAGGCAAAAATGGACTCAGGCAAAGGAAGGGACATTTGGTAGAGTGATATTCTTGAAGAGGTTAGAGGGGATTCCTAAGTGGAGGGGAGGGGTTAGCTTAAATAGGAAGACAGAGAACATGAGTATAAAGGAAGGTCTTAAGTTGCAGTGAGGTGTGAAAGTTCTTTTCTTATTGATTCAGGTTTCCCTGAAATAAGCAGTGATAGCTGAAACTGAGAAGAAGACTGAGAAGGCAGGAAATTACATGACTCCCATGTAGATATTTCTAAAAGGAAATTAACAGTTATCCTTTGGTAACCCATTCTAGTATCTTGTAGCCCTCATCACCATAAATCCCTTAAGTAATCATTTAAAATAAATAAATTGAGAGTAATTATTAACTAACATTTGTTGAATACATATGTGCCACACATACAATGAGGTAAGTACTGTTGTTATTCCCATTGTACAAATCATTAAACTGATGCTTAGAAATTTTAAGGACAGAGATGTTAAGTGACAGAGAAGAGACTTAAACATCAATATGCTTAAATAAAACGTTGTAGCAAAAATAAATTGGAGAGTGTACATTCAGATTCTGTTTAAAAAACAAAAAAGCTAAGGGTAAAGGTTGGGGGTAGAGTAGAGGAACTCAGTTGAAAGCAAAAGGTATAATAAAGAATCTCTAAAACATGTAATAATTTGGAAATGTTTACATTTCTCCATAGTTTCATATAAACATAACTATTATATTTGTATGTGAAAAGATCTATCTCTGGAAGATCACTTTTCAGCTTTGTTTCCATATGTTTATAATAAAGAAATGTTTCTACTGAGACCCAAAGGTTTCAATGTAATTATTGTCAGTATCAATGATGGAGTTTTCTGTTTGTTACTGTGTATAATAGTCAAAAATAATAGATACTGTTTCTTAGAATTTCTTGATTAATTATTTAAAATGACCTTTTTAAACTATATTCTAATCAGTAATTTTAAGCCCATTTAAAATCTATTTTTATCAATGCACCTAGGGAAAAATATCACCTTCTTCTCATTTAATAGGTCTAACAGCGAGCAGCCTTTTAGAAAGACAAATAAGTGGTATGTGCAAACACTTCATTCTGAAATTGCAGATACAATCTGCTCAGTTTCTTAAGCCTATACCCTGGGTTTTGTCTTCTGAACAATAATGATGGGCAAGACTGAACTAAGCATCTTAGACACACTTGAGATTAAAATACAGTTTTTAGTGACTTCCTTGAAAATATTTTAATATATAGTTTAAAATGTTAAAAGTTAGTTCAGCTTCCAAGAGTTTAATATCTATGTATTGTTTGTTATGTTGCACATTTTATTTCAGGAGCCGCCTAAAGAAAGACTATGATGATTTCAGAAGACAGCCTGATCATGATAAATTTACTAGAGAACTATGGAGTACTGAAGAAAGTGAAGGATATCCTGGAAAAGAATCTCCCAGAGTAGAAATCAGTAAGTTTATAGACTCAGCAGAACCTCTTGATATCCTGGAGAAAGATCACTTTGATTCAGGTATGCATTAAAACTTTAAATCAACACTAAAAGCACAAAGGGAAGTTTTAATATTTTTTGTGGAGTTAAAGGATAATCTGGTTAATGACGTATTATTGATTGGGGAAATCTGGTATGTTTTGAAGATGTACTGTACTTCCTTATAAAAAGGCTCTTTGAAGTCATGATTAAACTTGTAGGAGTTTGTGGAGCCAGTACCTGACTTCAAACTGAAGGTATATCATTGCTCATTACAGACCACATATCCCTGATCTGCAGTTCCTTTGAAATAGGTTCATCCTCTCTCCTTTTATTATCATAGTTTTTGAAGCACTATTTCTGACATTGGCTTTAAATGGAACTTGACAAGTCTCTAATACTGTGAAGATTTCTTATATGAGGAATGACCAAGGTTGTTGGCCTAATTAGACACACCATCCTAAAAAAGAAGCTGGATTAGATATCTATAATTTATTTCAGCTCATCAGATTATATTATTCTATAAATCTGGTTAAATAACTTTTTTAGTTATATAAGAGGTTAGTATGGAATTTTGTGGTTAGAAATTAATTAACCTGTTGTTTTTCAACATCTTTGATAAATTGAAAAAGAGCTACTTCTCATCAACCACATTTGACCAAATATGAATATAAATGTTTTTACTGTCAAGATAATTAAACACCAAAAAAAGCTAGACATTTTTCATCCTTTAGAGTCCTAAAAATAGATTAGAATGGAGAACCATCTTTCTCTGATGTCAAGAGTTACCAGTATAGAAGAGAACTAGAGTAGATCTCTTTCCAAATCTAAATTCTGAGCCCTAATTTCTGGCTTGATCTCTTTAAAAGAAGTAAAATTTCCTTTTGCATTTGTAGTATCAGCAGAATTAGCAGAAGTTGACCAAAAATAATTTTCTCATTAATAATAGGTTGTTCTTGGAAATGTTTATGATACCAAGATTACCATGTCAAAGATCACCTTTAATTTCCATCAGTGCTACTGAGGCTTTTGAATCACCCTATAGATTTCTTAATAAATTGCCAGTTCAAAGATTGACTTTTTTATAATTGGCCTTATTGCTATTCACTTGCTGTTTTAAATTAACAAAACACTGGTTTTACAATTTTCAGATGACATGAAATTGTCAGAAATAGATTTTCCTGTGGCCAGAAGCAAGCTGTTGAAAAAGGAATTGCTTTCTAAAGATGTACTGAAGACACTGCCTAAAACACTTAAGCGACAGTCAAAACAAACCAGTTATCTGGATGATAGCACAAAAGAACTTTCTCCAAGAAAGAAAGCAAAGTTAAGCACAAATGAGACAACAGTTGAGAATGCAGAAGGTGATATGCAGATTGACTGTTTGAATGAATCAAAGCATACAGAGCCACCGTTTCCAGAATCATTTGCCTCAGTGGATTCAACACCAGTGTCTACTCTTCAGAAAGGGACCAAACCTATTCAGGCCTTGCTTGCAAAGAATATTGGGAACAAAGTGACCTTAACAAATCAACTGCCCCTTTCCACGGGTAGAAGTGCTTCTGCTATAGAAAAGCCAGTTATAACTCCTCCAGAAGCAAGCCCCATAAAGCCAGCATCGACCTGCCACACCAGTACAAAAGGTCCTTTACAGATGGTATACAAAATGCCCTGTGGCCAGTGGTTGCCCATAGATCTTCATAATAGTTCTGTCAAGATTCAGATGCAACCTGTGCTAGATCCTAAAACAGGAGAAAAAGTCATGCAGCAAGTTCTCATTCTGCCTAAGAATTTTGTGATTCAGCACAAGGAAGGGAGAGCAAAAGAAATGCCGCCACTTCAACAAAAAGGTACAGAACATTGTGTATCTTTCCCACAGGCAGTAAATGTAAACTCCTCTTTAACATCAGTTCTTGCCAACTCAGCGGAAGCTGTTTCTACCCATCTACCTAATACAGCTTTCAACAAGACGATTACACCTTTGTCAAATGTCAGTAATGCTAGACCACAGCCTTTATCACCTATAAGCTCCGTAAGTAATTTATTACCACCAGTTAAGAATAGTCAGAGTGAGGCAGGAAAAGTCAAGAATGCAGTTTTAGCAGCCACATTCCCCCAGCCCATTGCTTCACCCACCATTTCCTCAACAGTGCCGCCTGTGTTATCAGCACCAACACTAAGTGGGTCTACAAATCCTGGTATTTCTCTCAACTGTTCTGCACCGCAAACTGCTGATTCTTCTGAAGTAAAGCAAGAACTGAAAACTGTGTGTATACGAGATTCACAATCAATTCTGGTTAGGACACGAGGTGGGAACACTGGAGTTGTAAAAGTACAGACCAATCCAGACCAAAATTCACCCAACAGTTTATCTTCAAGCTCAGTTTTCACTTTTGCTCCTCCGCTTCAGGCATTTTTAGTGCCAAAATCAACAACGTCATCATCCTCTGCTTTTACACCAGTGGCTGGAATGACTGCTACATCTAATCTCCCACCTTTTGGCCAAACATCGACTTCTGTTACCATTCCAGCTGGCTTTAATTCATCCTTGGGGAAAAATCTCAAACTTACATTAGGTCAACCTTCCTGCAGTGGTAATTTGGCCCACCTAATAGATAAAACTTCACACGTGCCCTCTTCTCCCTTAAAGTCCTCTGTTTCTTCTAGCACTCTGCTACCATCAACAGCAAATAGTTCAGTAACTGTAATTAGCCTATCGACAGGAAATTTTGGACAAACCAATGCACATGTTACTCATACTCCAACTAAACAGCAACAAGTGGATTATATCACCAAAAGTCATCCTGTTACAAGATCAGAAGCAACAGCAGCAACAAATGGAGATGCGATCAGTGGGACTGCAATTCAGAAACTTATGTTGGTGTCTGCTCCATCTGTTCTTTCTTCTGGCAGTGGAACTGCAATTAATGTCACACCTGCACCAACACCTACAGGTGTTTCTGCCCAGAAATTGGTTTTTATTAATGCTCCAGTTCCCAGTGGCACATCAGCCCCAGCTATTGTGGCAGAACCATTAAAACAAACCCTTCCTCCTTCCTTGAATAAAACATATGTTAAGACTCCAGAGCAGCCCCAGATAGTACTGATTCCATCTACAGTGGGAGCACCAATAAAAATAAATTCCTCACCAACTGTGTCTCAGATAAAAGATGTGAAAATTGGACTAAACATAGGTCAAGCAATTGTAAATACTTCGGGCAGTGTGCCAGCCATACCATCAATTAACATATTGCAAAATGTAACCCCAAAAGGAGAAGAAAAAAGTACCAAGGGCTATGTTTTGCCATTGTCAACAAGTGGTAATTCAATTCCAGTAAGCTCAAATTTTGTGAGTCAAAATATTACTCCTGTTAATGAACCAGTGGTTTCTGCAGCAAGAGCAGTAAACATGTTTTCAGTAACAGGATCAAATGTATCTTTGGGTTCTCTTTCAGTGACCTCAACCTCTGCTTCAGTTGGGACACGACCTCCTGTTTTAGTCAGTGGAAATGATACCTCTTCAAGAATTATGCCTATTTTGTCAGATAGACTTTGCACATCAAATCTCAGAAACACTGTGGCTATATCAACTGTGAAAACAGGACATCTTGCATCATCTGTTCTGATTTCAACTACACAACCATCAGTGTCTCCTAAATGTTTAACATCAGCTTTGCAAATCCCTGTCACTGTTGCCTTGCCTACACCTGTGACTATATCCCCTAAAATAATCAACACAGTTCCACAAGTGGCAGCAGTACCAGGAGCCACACATTCTGTATCTCTTTCTAAAAGACAGTCTCGGACTTCTGTCCAGTTTCAGTCAGCAGGGATTTCAGCTACAGTGCCAACAAATATAAACACAAATAAACCTCAAACTGACTTGCCATCCCTTTCACCAAGTCCAGGTAAAATAATTAATATTTCCAATTTTGCTTCTCTGCCAAACCAGCAAATGTCCCCTGCTTTAGTAAAACCAACCTCCACTTACAGTTCCACTCCAGGTGGCTCTGCCGTTCACACTGCTATAGCACCGTCAAATGTAACTAGTGTGGTAGGGGCTCAGTTCAGTGAACCTTGTATTCAGCAAAAAATGGTTATCAACACCAGTACACCCTTGGCACCTGGTACTCAGATCATGATAAATGGAACCCGGTTTATTGTTCCACCACAAGGTCTTGGAGCTGGCAGCCATGTTCTCCTTATATCTACTAATCCAAATTATGGACCTCTAGTTTTTAACAGTGGCCAAGGCATTCAGCCTACACCAGTAGATAATCCTGCCCAGAAATTCACACTAGCATCAAATAATTCTTTAAGTGGACAACCTGTAAAACAGTCTCTAAGAACATCTACAAAAATTGTAAACTCTCTTGGAAATGCAAGTTCTCTACCCACAGTACATACAACACCACAAATTGCAAACACAACTGCTAAAGTTTCTGTTCCACCTCCTATACCAACTGTGTCATTGACTTCAGTAATTAAGTCTCCTCCAGCTACTCTTTTAGCTAAGACATCTTTGGTTTCTGCCATTTGCTCTAGTAATCCTCCACTGCCAAGTAGCACTTCAGTATTTCATTTGGACACATCAGTCAAAAAATTGTTGGTTAGTCCAGAAGGAGCCATTTTGAATACCATAAATACTCCAGCATCTAAGGTTTCTTCATTTTCTTCATCTCTCTCTCAAATTGTTGTATCTGCCAGTCGAAATTCTGCCTCTGTCTTCCCTGCTTTTCAGTCATCTGGCTTAGAGAAGCCTGACACAGCTGCATCTTGAATCTAGACTAAACGAGCCAGTTTTTAAATAATGGGGCATTGTTTTAACTCCCATAAAAATTTTAACTGTTTATTATACTGTTGAAAAACATACTATATATACATAATTGTGTGTGTGTGTGTGTTTTAATGTATCTTTTCATTAGCCTGCAACAAGGCTTTTATTTTCTTGGGGAGGGTAAAATCTGTTCCATTTCACTCATTGGTATGAATATATTTTCAGAGGATGTTTGTTTAAAATAGATAGGATTTACCTGTCTGTATAACATAAATTGAACGAAATCAAGGTTGACTAGTTGGAAGTAAGCTAGCCTTTTGCACACTTGCATTGACATGTTTCTTCTTGAATTTGGACTGTTGCACCGTGTATCTTCGCTATTGTATTCTGTGTCATTAGTGAAATCTTATTTTTGTTTCTGTAAAAAAATATATATATTTATGCATTGTGAAAATGCAGTCCATGGTGTAAAATTGTACATATTCCTAAATCCCTAACAACCTGTACTAAACTATATGTACAAAGAACTATGCTGTCTTATTTATGTTTTGTTTACATAATGTATAGTTTTTTAAGTATTTTAGTAATTTTGGACCAGTGAACTGTTAGCAACAATGCAGAAGAATCTGCATGTAATAAACTGAGTTGCTGTATTTGTTTGAATACCATTTTTATAGTGCGTTTTTGTTCTATTGAAAATATATATAAAAATGAAGACAGCCCTTTATATAAATGAATTAAGATTGAGAACTTTGAGTTAATAATAGCATTTTACAAGGCTTTACAGTTTACAGACTTTTATATCTCATTTGATATCCACAGTACCCTTGAGAGGTTGAGAGGTTAAGTGATGTGCCCAAGATCACCCCACTAGTGGATGGTAGAACCACTATTTGAACATGATGCTTTAAATCCTTTTTCCATGATTTTACATTACTTCTGTTATAAAATTTTACTCTAGATTACGTTAACTATTTTCTCTTAGTCCACCACCAAATTGTGCATTAACCAAAATAAGTCATCTTCTTTCAGGCCAGTATATTTGGTCTCTGTTTATACACCCCAGACATATGTTTTTCATTTTTGTTTTTGTTCTAGTTTTTTTTTTAATAATTCTAGACTCACAAGAAGTTACAGTGACAGTACAGAAAAGTCCCATGTACTCTTTTACCTAGTTTTTCTTTTATATTGAGATACTGGTTCATAGTGACTGATTTGCCAATATGATATTTCAAAAACATGAATTTTTTTAGTTTAGAGTAACAAATGTATGTGGACACCTGTAATTTATAAGTACTCTGCTTTTATTTGTTTTTTTCAATTACAGAGCAATTACTTAAATTCCATTGTAAATCAGTTTTTATGGGTCAGATTATTCTCAGGGTTTGACTTTGTGGTATTTCAGAATATGTCTCATTTTAAATAAAAGATAGAATTTATACTTATTAGAACTTTATATCCATTATCTTATTTGGAACACTATACTCACCCACATTCCATTTATAATAATGTTAAACCTCACCACCTGGAGTTATATTCTGGAATTGAAAATGGTAGGGAAGAATAGGCCTAAACATTTTCTCTGAAACTACATTAAAATGTATCAGTTATCAAAGTGGAGAGGGCAGTGAGGGTATTCCTGGCAAGTTGCTAAATAAAGGCTCTTAAAAACCTACATTTATGCCTAAGATAGTACCTTTACCAATCACATCTAGCCCTACTCTGTGGACACCTACCCCATTTCTCTGTCAGCTTAGCTTTCAGGGGAAAGTAGTAATGTTTAATTGCATTACTTTGCACATGGTGGTGCTCAGTGAATGAATGTATTTGTATACTCAACTTTTAAAACAAAACAACCTAAAACTTTTATCTTTTGTCTGGAAAGAATTCTTTGAGCCACTTTCAGAAACTAGTTTACTGAATCACCTATGGTCCAACTTTAAAAGCTCAATGAAGGACCTAAATTAATCATTAACCACTAATTCTTTTCTAACTCCTAAATTCAAAATTCTGACATGACCTTCACAGCTTTGTGTGATCTGTTTAACCTTTAAAGTGAAGTGCTGCCTTCCCACCCCCATCAGGCTTAGAATGCTCTGCGGTCTGTTCCTCTGTCTCTCCAGCTTCATTTCAAGGTGCTCTTGCTCACTCTAGTTTGGGGGGTGGGGGGTGGGGGCGTTGTTTGTTTGTTTAGTTCTTAGAAAGTTGGAGACACCTCAGCTTCTTCCCAGATGTCCTCTTTGACTTGATGTTACATTACAGGTTCTCATTATATATTACATAACTCCCTCTTACCACACCCCAGCTGGCAGCATGATATTGTTGTCACTCACAGATTGAAAAGACCATAGACTCCTTCACAACTGTAATAAAAGTTTTTGTATGCAATTATGTAATGCTTGTCATCCGTCTTAAAAAGAGACCTTGTCAGTTGTCTTCATCATTGTCACCCCAGCAACTGGCATACCATACATATCCAATATATATCTGTTGAGTGAGTGAAAATCTAGGTAGGCTACTTATAATATTTAAGATCTAGTTTACTTTTGAAAAATAATACTCTGTTTTTTACTAGAAATTTGACTAAATCAATGGATTTATGTAATAAAAAAGCCAAATTCTTTTTCCTTTGCCTCCAGTATTGTAGGTCATGTGGATTTCTGGGATGTTGGCCAGAGTACAAAGTAAAGTTCCTCAATTCTTTGTGTTCAGCTATCACTAACTATTCTTTAAAGGTATCCATAAAAGTATTCATGTAGGAAGAAAAGTCACCACAATGGTACCTGAAAGACTTTGTTTTCACTGTCACTTTAAATGCTATGTTAAAACATGCTGAAATAATATACCTCTTTCTGATGTGTTATCTCCTTTTTTCTCTCCTTTCCTATGGATCGTCCTACACTCCCCCCCCCCAAAAAAAAACAAACAATTTTTTGTGATCAGTTAAAAATAGATATACTTTTAAAATTTTTATGTATAAATAAAATACTAAGTGGCTATTTAGATCCCTGCTTTCATGCAAAGCCTCCAAATTTATTGGTATATTTAATAATTAACTGACATGAATAGTTGTATGATTAAAACAGTGATGGCTGTAATACCTACACTAAGATAAATGAAAATGTTTACTTGATCCCGTATATCATCGACTTACAGACTGAATTTAGAAATCTTTAATACTAAAAGCTTGAAGAGGTGACAAATTCTGAAAGTGAGCTAAGAAATTTGAAGGGGAGTTTAGTTATCCAAAATTACACTGTGGTGTAACAGAGATGTTATACAATTTACCCTAAGGCATTCCAAAAGTTGTTTTACTAGTACCATAACCTGAGCCTGAAGCCTCATTTTCATTAGAATGCTGTCGTCTGCCCCAAATATTTTTACTCATTTATTCAACAAGCGTTTACTATGCACAGGGTGATGTTTGATGCTTTCTTAATAAACAAGAAAGGTGAAGGACATGGCATAGTTTAGGTTCTTACAGTTTACATAGGGACAAAATCTGAATGTGAGAAACTTCTATAGTTAAAAGCAATACTTGTATATGAAGTGCTAGAGAAAAGTACTCATAGGTGAGTTTTTATGTAAATATTCTGAAAGTAATTATCAATGTAAATTCAAAGCATAATTATCAAATTCAAATTCAAACAGGTAAATTTATTCTACACATTTATGGAGAATTATATAATACAGAACATGTAAGAACAACATAGATGAGTGAGATCCCATCCCTGACCTCAGCACACACCCACACACAAAGAAGAATGTAACAAGTTTAAATGTCAGAACAATAAAGAACTCTTAAGAGTTTAGCAGGGAGATAACCAAAGAAGGTTTCATATAAGAGGTGGCATTTGTGCTGGAACTGAAAATATGTTTAGAATCAGGCCTACAAAGATTCAGAAAAGCACAAAAAAGTTAAAAATACTGTAATGTATATTTGAAAGTTGCTACCAGAGTAGATCGTAAAAGAAAGTGGTAATGGACGTTAACTATTTGTGGTAATCATTTTACAATATGTACGTATGTTAAATCATGTTGTACACCTAAAACCAATACAGTGGTTTGTCAGTAATATCTCAATTATAAAAATTAAACACACACACACACACACACACACACACACACACACAATGAGCACATAGGGAATAAAGCAATTGAGTTTGAGTGGGATATTATGGGTTAAGCAACCCAAGATTTAAAAAATGGGTTGGGTGATAGAAGACTGAAAAATATTCTGAAAATAAACTGGGGAGCTACTGAAGCTTTTAAAGCAAAGGAAGTGACATTCATATGTAAAATGGTAATTATATTGCAGGACTGCTGTGAGGATTAGAAGAGACAATTTATGTAAAACACTGGGCCCAATGCTTGCCACATAATAAATAGTAGCAGCTATCAGTCACCTGGCTAGAGACTGGGGAGCCAATTAGGGAGTTAGGAGGTGGTGTGAAGACCTGTTATCCAGCAGTAATGGCAGCAGTAGAGAGGTGAGAAAGAAACTTTAACGTCATTTTATCGTGCTTCACAGATGTTTCTGTTTGTTTTGTTTTTTACAAATTGAAGGCAAGACCTTCCACCAGTGAAAAGATTAGTGCTCTATCGCAGTATGGAACTGAACCCTCAATATCTCTGAGATATGCTTGTATTCAGATTGAGAAGGAGAGAATTTTTTAATGGAATGCTTTTATTTTTACTGCATAAAATTTAGAAATGTTTAAACAGCAAAGAATATCATGAACAAAGAATCTCCCCTGAATCTATTAATTTATTGCTAAACTAATAAAAATACTAATAGGTTTTGTTGGGGGTGCAGTTTTATTCGGAATTCTTGTTTTATATTTTTCAAACCAAAATTTATTGTAAATATTGTTTTTACAGATTTCTTCTCAAGTTTATAACATGTTCAAATGGTCTTTATCAATTTAAATGCCTTTTCCTGATAGAAAAATTCAGCTATGGCTTATGTAATAGTGAACCAGTTTTATCTAAATACAATATTTAGATGGATCTAATTCTAGAAATTCTAGAAGTGATCTGATCTCCAAAAGAATTTTATTAAAATCATTTAGATCTTCAAAACACTATCTTAGGAAAAATGATCTTGTCAAACTTCAATTTGAGCAAATGTAGCATCAATTAAGTAAAAACTGTTAAACTGAAAAAAGATTGATCTAAATTATTTTTGAAGAGAAAACATATCAGGAGTTGGCTGCTCTAAACTTGAATCAAACCTGCAGGTGACCCAGAGTTTAATCCTCCTCCTTCCTTGTGGATCTGTGATTCAGGGAGTGCCCAGATACTCCCTGTCTCTGCCCAGGGCTGCATGTGAAACAGTGGGGTCCACATGGGGAAAGCTGGAATTTAAACTTCTCTCAGCCAGGCTGCCAACCGACTTCCTTGAGTTTTTTCCTCATGGTAGACGGTCCAACTTATCAAAAAAAGAAGTGTTTCATTCCAACGTTTTTCTCAAGGCCATCTTCCTGTAGGAGTCGTACTTCTGATATATATGTGGCTAATGTTTTCATACACTTGCAAGTTCTTGTAGATTTCTAAGCAGTAAATTCTGCAGTTGATTTTCTTCAAATTTGCATTACATGTTCTTGACGTAGTTTTAGATGAACTTTTGAATCTCACTTTCAAACTTTTCAGAGTAAAAGGTGTTTATTCAATTGGAAGACTTCATGAACTGTAAGTGATTTATTCATTTAATCTTCACTTAACTTTTTAAATAGTCCTTGTTTTTCTAGTTCAAGCCTCTTTAAGGAACACTTAACAGGATCCATGTATTCTTCACATTGACTTCATTCAGGTTGATAGTATAGGTGTTCTTAATTTTATTTTCTCTGTCTGACTTCAGGTAGTCATCATCCATGAAAGCAGGCAGACTTATCTTTAGTATAGTTTCAGAGATTTTTTTCTTTTTCATTTAAAGCCTTTTTCATTCATATTTTCAAGTTGTCAAGCATTCTTTTCTCTTCCTTCATTTCTCACACTTGTACTTCCATCTCAATACCTTCTTGGGTCAGCAGTTTTAGGCTTTCTTAAAAAATAGGTGTTTTCGTCCCAACTACCCATCATTTCCCTCTGAAGTTGTTCTGTGTTCTGAGATGCTTTTAAGATATTTTGTCATCAGTCACTTGAGATTGAGGAATTTTTATGCATTTTAGAGTGACAGTCCTTAAAGTCAAACCATGAAATGGAAGTTTAGGGGGCCCACTTCTTTCTTTTATTTTTGGGAAAGTCTGTAATATTATCAAGTGATGAGGGGATCTGTCCAGATATTTATAAGTGCAGCCAAACCCAGTGTTTGTAACTTCAGAGGACTGGTCTCCGCTGGAGGTGACTTGAGGGCTTCATTGGTTTGTCTAATCAGTCAAGGCCCAGAGACCTGGGCCTTGAATCAAGCAAAAGACATACCATCAGAGGGCTGGTGGGGGCAGGAGGAGAAAGAAGACCAGGTTTTATAAAACAGAGCTCTCTAACTTTGCTCTGCTCACTGCACAAAGAAAAAGATTTTTCCAGTGCATTTGGGCAAGTAGAAAACAGCGATTGCGGCCAGAGGAGACCAGGCATGAGCTCTTGACCACTCTAGTCCTGACCTGATCCTGTAGGAAATCTAGATCAAAGCAGTACCATGCCATTACCCATTCTCTGCCCACGAGCATGTGAGGCCTTCAGTGAGACACGCTGCAGTGAAGGACTCTGGTGCCCAGAGGGAAGGAAGAGAACTCTCAGCGATAATGGTCCGGGGACCTTCGAGGAGTGCAGGGCCACGGGTTATTCTATAAATGTGGAGGATTAAAGTTTAGACTAGGCCTTGCAATGAGTAAAGGAACTGGCCAAATGCCCGATGGAATTTACTTTGTTTAGAATTTATTTATTTGTTTGAAATGGGAGGGACAGGGCTTATTTTAAGTGGTAAGAATGGACAGAATCAGAAAGAGCAGGGTTTATTTTAGTATTTTGTTGAGTGGCATTTTTTTCAATGTGTGTAATAAGTGGGCTGAGCAGACCCACTTGTAAATAGGACAGAAAACAATGGTACTGTCCCATTTCAGTACATATGGTCAGCCTACTCTCACTGGGCTAAATTCAAGTTGTCAGTGGGCTGACCAGATGTACGGTTGGAAACAGGACAGTACTGTTGTTTCCTGTCCAGTTTAAAATGATACATCTGGTCAGCCTAGTAATAAGTCTCTTTATTCAGTGTATTTTCTCTGCAGTGCCATCTTTTATAGAAAATGATGTAGTTATGCTACACTAGTGCTTCCAGTGACACAAGATGATTTAGTTAACACTGAGTCACATGGTGAGAAAGTCATTCTCTTGCAAGCCTTTTAATTATGTTAAAAGCTTTTCTCTAATTCTTGCTAGTCTCCCTCTTTAATAAAAAGAGAGCAGGTCTCAGGTTAATAGCCTTCTGTGATCATCAATATATTCCTAGGTTTTAATAAAAATAATGTGCTTGCATTATCTTTATTTTTATAGTTATCTTCTACCTATGCAAAATGATACTGATTTTCCACTTAGGGTGGTGATATAAATTTTAGCCAAAAAAAAACTTTTTAAATGAGTGGACTGAAAGAAAAATATTACATGATTAGTAGTATGGTTGGTAAGTAGATGTCACAAAAACAATTTAATGTTGCTATGCAAAATAATGACACTTCCAAAATCTCTGATTGTTTATCATTTTTTCTATATGTTCTTTTCAAAGGGATCTGGGAGCCCAAAGGAACTAAATTGCCATTGGGACATTTAAAGAAAGACATCAGTAGCTTTTATTTAAATTCTGATAACACCTTCTAGTTGAAAGAAAAAAGTCCTTGTCATTAATTATGATAACACTGAGCCCTGAAGTGAAATGTAATTAGAACTGCATTATACAGAGGATGCCAAAAATATGTATACATGTTTTAAGAAAATAAAAGACTATTAAAATTGTAATACTCAGGGAGTTCCTTGGTGGTGTAGTGGCTTAAGGCTTCGGCGCTGGTGCTGTCAGCGCTGCGGCCTGGGTTCGATTCCCAGCCAGGGAGCTACCCACATACAAAAAAAGAAAAAGAAAAAAAAATTGTAATACTCAATATATACCAATAACAAAAGACGAATACCCATCACATTTGATTTTTGCAATTACAGGAGGTGGTCAAAGTGGTTACTATCAGCGTCCAGGCACTTCTGATTACGGCAAACTACTACTTGGGCAACTCTGACCAAGTATCCACTTGTATCACTGCACATGCCATTTCAATTTCTTCCCGAAGTACCACCAGTATAGCTGGTTTGCTGTGGCACACCACATCCTTTAAGGTCCCCAACAGGTAAATGTCAAGGGGTGTTAAGTCAGGAGAACATTGGGGAAACTCAGTGTTCCCAAATTTCAAATACCACTTCAAAACAGACTTGCACTCCTGAAACAACAGCTGTGCTTCCGCCATTTTCTTTGACTGTCCTACCTGTCACATAATGACATTAGCATTAATTTGATTAATGTCATCTTCTGAGCAAACATCATACTACACATTGCTGCTGTAATTCAATTCAACTTCGAAAAGTGATACATAGATAATCTGTTAAAACACATTTTTTGGCTCCCCAGTATGTATTACTTAAGATACAGGATCTCTGCAATATATTATCATAGTCTCATGGAATTTTAGAGCACAAAGGGGCACTATTGACGCTTCCTGATCAGATGAATGTGACCATATAATATGGAAGGTCAATCAGCTCTGGGTCTTAAACCTGTAAAGGTATCCCTTGTGAGCATTCCATAGCACAAATCAAGAGGTTGTTTCTTCAAAAATCAGAATAGCAGTTTGTTAGTTGTTAGCCAGATTTCAACTAAAAAGCAGTTGGGCTCAGAACACACACTTGAATCCTCCTGTCCCTCAGAAAATAACACTGTAGTTTTATTAGCGTTACTACTTGCACTGATAGTATCATGCATTACAACATTTATTGATAAAGTTTTTCCATTTTAGTATTTTTTATCATTTCCTCAATTAGTATTGTTAAGAATTTAATACTAAGCTTATTGTTAGAGATGGTATACACCATTTCTACAGCATTCTGAAACAGCACATTAAATGTTCATATTAAATTTAAGCAGAAGTATAAGGGAAATCATTTCAGCATCTCTGAGGGGACTTGCTTTCTCTCATGGAGAATAAGGTGGTGGTGGTGACCGTTCTGCAGAGAGTTTCTCATAGGCAGGTGGAGCATTGGGAATCTGTGAGAATGAGAAAAGGAGAGGATGGGTTTGGCAACATTGCATAGTTCTGGGGAGAGTGATTTAGTCAAAATAGTTAGCATCACATTTATACTTTTGCTCTGGACTGAAACTTTTAAGTGTCCACATCTAATTTTCACCCAAATTATTGTTAAATTTCACATTGTTAAATTTCACAATATAATGAAACATTGTTGGTGGCAAGAGTAAAGAAAAACAGGGCTAAGGGACTTCCCAAAATCTCAAGAATGTGTCTATGTCAGTAGACATCCCAAACCCTAACTAATGAATTCTTGAACCCTGTTTATAGGCACTTAGATATATCGCATCTCTACCACACATATGAATCCTTGTAGTTGTATCTAAAGGCCATGGCTGCTATCAACACCACACAAATGTGGCTGGCCTTCACTTAATGCTCACAATAATTCTAGGAGTATTTTCATTTCTTTCATGTTACAGGTTGGGAAACTGAGGCACAGGGAGGTTAAGTCATTTGCTCAAGGTCACACAATAAGTTGTAGAGCTAAGAACAAATACAGTAATTTGGTTCCAGAGTCAGCGCTGTAATCATTATGATGTGTTGGATCTGTACCAGCGCTGTCCAATAGAAACAGAGTGCACCACATAAGTGATTGTAAAATTTCTAGTAGCCACGTTAAAAAAAATAAAAAGAAACACGTAAAAATTATTCTTAATATATTATAATTAATAATTATATATAATAATATATAATATATATGTTATATATAACAATTAATAATATATTTTATTTAGCCCCACATATCAAAATATTATCACTTAAACATGTAATCAATATAATGAATTATTTAATCTACAACTCATACTAAATCTTTGAAATCTGGTATGTAGTACAGCATATCTTAGTTCAAACTACAATGTTTCAAGTGTTCGGTAGACACAGGTAGCTGGTGGCCACCCTAGTGCACGGCACAGCTCTATACAATTAAAAATAGGTCCTTTTTTTCTCTCCCTTAGATATATCTATGTTCAGGACATAGACAAATATACTGAAAACATAAGACAAGAGGATATTGTATCCTGAATCAAGTGCTTCCTTTGGATCTTGCATGTAGGAATCTTATTACTGACCCTGGGAAATTGGGGTATGAGAGGGCACAATTTAAGAGAATCTTTGTGCTCCCCTTGTTTTTCCTTTATTACAATTTTTTATTATAAAATATGCATAACATAAAATTTACCATTGTAACTATTTCAGATGTGCAGTTCAGTAGCATTAAATATATTCACATTGTTCTTGCTTTTTAAATGGAAACTGTTTGACTCATTTGAGTTAAATGCAGAGGTGCATGAGAACACCAGGTGTAGGACCTCAACCTACCACAGCCTCACAGTTGTTCTCTTGCAACGACAGTTTGCTGTCCTGGTGACCAAGGGCCTTACGTGGGCATCTTCCTATTGCAGTACTTTGATAACCAGCATACAGGCTTTTGTCCTGAAATGTGAATTCATAAAGGTCAGTGGGTGAGAAGAAAGAATAGAGTCCATAAAAGAGGAAGAAGCTGAAGCTTTAAGAATGGGTTTTATCAATGCTGTGGCCTGGGTTCGATTCCCAGCCAGGGAACCACCTACATAACCAAAAAACAAAACAAAACAAAAGAAAACAAAAAAAGAATGGGTTTTAATCTTGGTTCTGCCACTTACTTGTTCTGTGTCCTCTCTGAATTCATTTTTGCATCTGGAATATGACGATAATACCACCTACTTATCAGAGCTGTTGTGGGAATTAACTAAAGGTTAAGGACCCAGTACAGTACCTGATACCCATTAATCAACGAATATTTTTAAAGGGAAGGGGCGGGGAGAGTGAACCTAAAAAATGAACCTCAGAGAATTGATGGCAAGTGGAGTAGATGAGAGGTAGTGAGACCAGAGCTGGTATCACAGTGGGGACAAGCATGACAACTTGACAGCAGGGATACACTATTTCTGCCTTCCCCATAATGACAGCAAAATATCTTAAACACTACAAATACTCATGATGTGATGGAAATGCTGGGATTGTAGCTGAGCTTCCAAGTTAAACGGCAACAATGATGACAGCCCAAGGCGAAGTTATACTGCACCCTGAGTTATCGACGGGAGGGTGGGTAAAAGCTTAGTGAGTGCTTTGCAGAGGTTTAGAAGGTGATGCTCTTCAACCCCAGAATAGAATGACAACAATTTGTACAAGGCAGGGACGTAAACCAAACTGCAAGAGCAGTCTGCTCTGGTGAGGTGGACCTGACATTGTTTAAAATGACTGGTATATCATGATAATAAAAAGCAGACTCACTTTTAGTCGCTTTTGTTATTGTTAAATTCTCTACATCAGTGGTTCTCACATTTTAGCATTCATCAGTGTCACCTGAAGGGCCTGTTAAACATCGCTGGGCCTCACCCAGAATTTCTGACAGTGGGTCTGAGGTGAGGTCCACGAATGTGCATTTCTAAAAAATGACCAGGTGATGTGCGTTCAGGGCCACACCAAAACCACTGCGCTACACGCACATCCTTATTGCCTGAACTTGGAACAGCTTAGCCTCACTCAGATACTTAGAGGGACCAGGCAAGTCAAATGGGGTCAGGTGGGGGCCACAGGAAGGGAGGGAAGATACCTCCCATCTAAAGGGACACTCTCCTTGCTCAAGCCTGCTCTTACCTCTCTGGAGTGTACTTTCCTTTCAATAAACTATCTCTTCGTTTTACCGCTAAAATAAAATAAAATAAAATAAAATAAATAAAATAAAGGGAAACCACTGCATAGCTGCCAGGTTTTTCCCAATCTTTTGATTTTTTTGTGTGTTTGTCCGCGGCTTTTTTTGTTTGTTGGTTCATTGTTATTGTTGTTTTTCTTTGTTGCTTTCAGTTTTATATTCCGCATATGAGTGAAGTCATACAGTTCTTTGTTTTTTCTGTCTGGCTTATTTCACTAAGCATGATGATCTCCAGGTCCATCCATTTTGTTGCAAATGGCAATATTTCATCTTTTCTTACAGCTGAGTAATATTCCATTGTGTGTATGTACCACAGCTTCTTTATCCAGTC